>JAZGTI010001798.1:0-40987 GCA_036877585.1 Botia kubotai | reverse complement strand
CTTGGTTCCCTAAGAAAGGCAACGAGACACCCCATCTGATTTAATGCTATGGGAACAGCTTTAGTGTGACCAGTGTCTGAATCCCTGAATCTCAGTGTCTAATCATGGCAATCTCATTGGCCCACGGCGGTGCTTTATCAGGTGCACCTGAAAGTATATTAGGGCACCCATAGAGCGTCATTACATTTTTGGTCTAAAAGAGACGTAAACAGGTAAGGCATGGCAACAAGACGCAGGTTACAAAACCAAAAGATGTTGCCTTTTGAGGGAACTCAGCACTTCATCTGGTTTGATGCAATGGGGAACGCAATACCAACTTTGGCATGCCGAAGGAAATGGCTGCTATGTGGGTCATGTTGAAGCACAAACACCATAGACAGAACAAAATAACACCTTACTCGGTCACTGCTGGTAATACACTAGACACACAGTGAGGTGTATGGTGAGGGTTTCAAACACCAGTCCCCGGGGCAAGTGTCATCACACCAATGACAATCACCACTGAGCCAGCTGCAAGGTTTGGCAATAGCAGCTCATAAGCCAGACACAGACTTTGAGAGAGAGTCAGCTTAACACAAGTGATAGCCTTGCCAGCATGTCACCAAAGGAGCAGGACCCTCTGTAGTAAGGCTGCAAGACACCCCGAGGACTGACATTCGAGGGAAGCTAGTACATGGCTTCAGTCATCCTTTGACTGAGTTTTAAAGAGAAGATATAACCTTTAAAGTGCCCCTCTAGGGGGAGTGGACTACTACTTTACCCACATCCTGCTTTATGGAGGGTAAAGGACCTGCCATAGCACTACACACGCAACCCAGAGGATAAAATATGTGAGGCAAGCTAGAGAATGGTTGACTCAAACACCTAGAACTACTGTGCTCTTTTCTCTTTCTAAGGGTTTTAAGGGCAGCAGAGGACCCTCGATAGTGATAGTGAGGGTGCTACTCTATTCATACTCCAGAGGACCAGAATTCCAAGGGGAGCTAGTAAGGATAAGCTGCCATTATTTAAACAACCATCATCTCTAACAAGCTATGTCGGGAGCCGAGGACCCTTTATAGTGAGGGTGCTATTCCACACTTGCCCTAGGCCTAAAATCCAAGTGGAGCTAGTAGACAGCTAGCTACAACCACTCGAAACTACTGTCCCATAATGGAGCTTTAGGGAGTGGGAGATCCTCTTTAATGAGGGAACCATTCAATGCTCAATCCAGAGGGTTGTAGTCCATGAAGAGCCAACAAAAGAGCCGGAAGCAACCACTTACCTCAGGAAGATGAAGCTCTCATGGGGGGAGGACTATTTATAGTGAGGGTGCTACTTCAACACAACCTGGAAGACAGCAGTCAAACAGGAGTTAGCTGATTGCTAGCTGCAACCAGCAAACACACCATCTCTTCTGTCAGCCAGAAAGTTAAAAGGCTAAGGACCATGTAATATAAGGCTCCACAGGTGGAGGGTGCAACTCTGTCAGCAAGAGCATGTTAGGTGCTTATGCAACACTACAGGACAGGGAAACAAGGAGAGCATGAGATGGGGCTACTTCCTCACTCCCATGTAAGCCATAGCCCACCTGTCCTTGGCACCTTCTTCCTTTCCCGGCATTGTGCCGCTCATGTGTTCTGTCCCATGAGGAGGGAGGAACTTGGGCAGTGACGCTCTGATGCACCTTCAGTCAAGTCAAGTCAAGTCAACTTTATTTATATAGCGCTTTTTACAAAATGTCATTGTTTCAAAGCGGCTTTACATGTATGATATATTTATTACATGTATGATATATTTAAGTCCTCAGGCTGGGCATAGGTGCATCAGATGAGGACTTGGGCTGCTGCGGGTATCCTTCTTAAAGACCTGAGACTGCGCCTACTGCTCTGAACTTCTTGACCACCATCTGTACAGATGTGAAAAATAGCTTGAGGGCAAGACCAGCAAATCAAGGGTAAATCTCATTTCCTTCTCCTCAATATCAGCCAAGCTCATCCACAGATGTCTCTCTTCTGCCACCATAACAGCCATAGAGTGTTCTAAAGCAGCCGCCATGCATTTGGTAGCCTGGGGGGCTAAATCTGTAGATCAGCTTAGCCACCGCTTTGGGGAAAGCATTTTCCTCTATCCATGTCCTGTGATCCAATTGGCAGAGTTGAGGCCTGCAGAGACGAAGCCTAGCCTACTAAGAGATCGCCCGCAAGCTTTTTGTTAACAGGAGACATCCTTGTATGCCTGTGCTTTCACATTCTCTCTACTTTCACACTCTCTACTTTGCAGTTAAAAACAAAAGAAAAACAGCTTCCCCACCTCTGTGTGAGATCAGGGAGAAAAGGCAAGCTCACGGGAACTTTGCACCCATGACCAGCAAGGAATGGCTCATTGAGCCAGCCATAAGCGATTGACGGCTTCTTGCGCATGCGAGACATGACCTTAAGCAGCTCCTCATATGTAAAGCAGGCAGGCTGGGAAAGCTCACCAATGATCTTGCCTTCCCAGCCACATCCTGCAAATCTTGGCTTGCTGGCAGCAGGATCATATGCCTTTTTATTGCCTTTTTAGGCCCAGCTTGTAATTCCATTGACATCTATCATATGCTCCGAAGAAGCTCATGACAGAAAAAACACACATTCATGTACAGTAAAGGCTGCTCTTAACACTAGTTTCTCCTCCACCCTTGTATATTTATACTGTCATAATAAGTGATAGTCTCTAAATATAGAATGCTATCAATGTCAGCGGCTATTTTCTTCTGTTAACACAGGTGCAGAACTAACGGCATATTTGAGAATGCTCTATCAGCAAACAAACACTGTCAGGTTCAAATCAACAGATACTGGCATTATCTGAGGTATTGTCAAGGTTATTTGTAACAATATTATTTTATAATATTGTTTCTTAAAAAACCTTATGGTAAACTCACTGCATCACATGGCTCCTTATTAATTGATTCAGTCTGAAGCAGTGCTTGGATATCAATATGGAATATAGAGTGTCACAGAACAAGACAGCTTGCCTGATAACCTGAACCCCAAACCTTAAAGCAATGTTCAATTACCACCCCTACTGACCCGCTGATGAGGAAACACACACACCCGCTCAGACTGACATTTTTGACAGTTTTGGAGAAATTACACATTGGCATGTTTTTAATTTGCAAATTAAGACTAGAAGGTTGTGAGTCTGTATGTTTATGTGTGTACACGAGTGCTGTTGGCTTACTGAGCAATGCACACACCCTTCTGAAGTTTGGACAATGGATAATGGTTTCATCCATTATCAATTACTAAGCTTAATCAACACAATTTTTTTAGAAGGAACAGGGTGGGGTGAAGCGTCAGCAGAAGTATGATGAAGCAGAAAGGAGGACATGAGAAAAGACACTAAAACCAAGGCACAATGAGCTAGCAGGAAAAAAAACTGGATCTTACTTACTAACTGTGCATGAAACCTTTGTGCAAATATGTTCATGCAGAAATCATTATTAATTAATCTGGCAATAAAGTGTATTTTAAAGTATTTGGATACAAATTTAGAACCAACTGAAACCTTAAAGACTGCACAAAATCACAGCTATTAAGTTCTGTTACATTCTCAGTTTAAGTAGAGTGTTTGGAACAATATATTCTGACATGATAATAAATGGTAATCAAGTGTATGGTAATCAACTTAAAAATTTAATGTGCCACTAAACACATGTTTGTTGCATGTGAAGACACATGCAACAAACACATCTATCTTGAAGCTTTTATTAGTGTTTCATGTGGGCAGCATCTTTATGAACCTGAATTGTGCCAAACATTTTTGGTGCTGATGAATTTTTAGTTATGTAATGTGTGCTTGCCAAATGATTTTTATATTGCTGAAGTTAAATATCAATGTAACCAAATGTTTTTCTACAATTCTCTAGGAGTAATAAAAAATAAACACATGAGAATGACTGATAAACAGAGTGCAGACATACAGTTCTTATGCCGGGAAATACCATAACCAGCAGATTAGGCCATGTTATACATGCCTGTTTGTGCTTGTTTATTCGCATAGAATGTGCACAGTTACATATTATTTCACAATAATGTATACTTTTTTATACACAACTTTTTACCAGCCCAGTTGAAAATACCAACTTAAATTATAATGAATTTTTATGCCGGTTTGAGTTGGTGTATGGTGGTCTGGTGCTTGTCAACCAGCATGGTCTTTCTGATGAAGCTGGTTGATCAAAGGAAGACTTTCTGGTTAAGATAGTTAAGTGGTATACAGCTGGAATAAAGCTTTAAAAACACAACATATGCGGGTGACCAGAAATACTAATACATACAGAATATATTCCCTGAGATGTTGTTAATGCTGTACTCTACCAGATGAAAAGAAAAGAAAGAAAAGAAGATGAAAAGTGTTGGTAGTTAATTAATGACCCCTAGTGAGGTTCAGACATCAACCCTGTTTGTTACCAGCACATCAGTATAGTAAACCACACCACCATACAAAAGTTTCATACAATCCAGTCCTTTTAATTTTGTCACTAACCATGAAAATCCTAATATGTAATAATTTACGTCTGAGCACACACACAGTGTTAATTTTAAAAGTGAAAATCCATGTGGTTGTTGGTTTGATCTTCATCTGTAGTTGTTCATCAGGAAAACTGTCACTCAGGATTGCTGGGATGGCCAGAGGATGTGAGTAATCCCCTGAAGCGATTCCACAAAATGACTTGGCTGAACTTTTGTATAACAGTCACCCTCAAAACTGCCTGGGCTGCCAATACCACAGCTAGACTGCCATTATTGGTTATGCTCTACCTGATTTAGTGGAAGGAAATAAGACAAGAAAAGTGTTTCGACTCACTGGCAGCAAGGACTAAGTGCATTCTGGGAACTTTGGTGCCCTAAAGTGGGCCCTGAAGGAGAGATGAAGGGTGTGGCCTCTTCTGCTGTGGTTTACAGCTCACTTGTCATTTTTGCAGACACGTTGGCACAGCAACCGACACTTTCCTTCAGGGCTGGTGTTTGTACAAAACATAATCCTGGCGGAGGCTGTCATTTTGGCAACCTGTCTTTTTAAAATGCTTTTTAAAGTTGTCTTTTGGGTTGTTTGTGTAACTTTTATGTGTGCCTGTTCAGTTTCAAGGGCAGCCCAAAAAAACTTAGTGTCTTTTTTTAGCTTGTAGTGTTTTGTAAGACAGCGTTTGTGTGTATGCTTGTGTAAGAGTTTGTGTGTTTGCTTGACTAAACCCACACGATACCCTCTGGTGTGTCCTTGGGAATCTGAAAAGAGGTTGGTCTGGCCTGATTGGCTCTCGCAGCCAGTGGCATATAATGAATTCGTTGGATAGAGGATTCCACAGTGTTTTTCTCCTGCTCAGACAAACACATTTTTTCCATTTAGCCTCCTAAGGAAGCACAAAGCTTCTGAGTAACTTGATCTGCATTCAAAGACGCAGTTCATCATATTGTACTTGGCTGTCAGACCTTTGGAAAGTATGGCTCCTCAGGCAACATCATGCCGAAGCCTACTGAAAAGATAACAAGAGGCAGAGAGTGTTTGGAGCAATCCTGAAATGATAATAAATGGTAATCAAGTGTATGGTAATCAACTTAAAAATTTAATGTGCCACTAAACACATGTTTGTTGATATCTATCTTGAAGCTTTCATTAGTGTTTCATGTGGGCAGCATCTTTATGAACCTGAATTGTGTGAAACATTCTTGGTGCTGATGAATTTTTAGTTATGTAATGTGTGCTTGCCAAATGATTTTTATATATTGATGAAGTTACTGCCACACTCTGCATTAACCTGTTGGTCCAGCTCAATATGGTTTACTTACCAAAGAACAATTTATTTTTCATGACAAACATCTTTCAGTCTCTTCACAGTCTCCATTAATTTGCTTTGTTCCAAAATCTACTAAGTTGCCTCGCTGCCTATTGCCAATATAGGCAGCTGCCTTCTTAGGCAACATACTAACCATTGTGGAACCTCAATCTAATCTGAAATGTTCAACATAGGCAGCAATTTAACTAGTTACACAAACATTGCTCTGCACACGAGCCCCAGTAGCATTCCATGTTAGTATGATGGTAAGCTAACGGCAGCTCACTGGGTTTGAAAGCAGAGCAATTATCTTGTTTCCCATTCTTTGGACAATCCTTTCTATCCACCTCTTTGCCATTCTTGTACTTACTTTCACTCTCTCTCGCTCTCTCTCTTTACCTCTCTCCCAGACAGTCACCCTGCTGTTCTTTTTGTCAGCAATTTTCATTCCTCTTGTTCTCATTACCCCATGAGCTGGACTGGAAAACCCACCGCATGTTTTGGTGTCAAGACATTAAAGGATTGAACAAAAATGAGCGGTTGTCAATCAAATCAGGTGACTTGTCCTATCTGGGGAAATTATGTCCCCCAAACCTGTCTATCTACTCATACAAGGTTAAATAATGGCTTTGAACTTAGGGAGTAGATAGGGGTAAGAAGTAAATTCAGAAAAGTAAAGACTTAATAACAAAAACATTCAAATACTCATAAACAAAGACCACAATATGGCATGTTTGTTTGTGGACAGGGTATGTGGTAATGTAGCCAGTTATGCTATATTATTCAGCTCTTAAGCTCTTAGAAATGCAAGCCAGTTCTGAGGGAAGTTTGTAGTTCTTCGATCAAGCACCAGAACCATTTTGATGGAAAAGTGGTAGCCGAGCTGCGGGTTGCTGGTCGCCAGCTATGCTGGTCTTTTCAGTACAAAAGTAGAAAAAATTAAACACAACAACATCTTGGAGTTCTAAAGAAAGTTTATATAAAGCCAGTCTAGCCAGAGAAAACAAATCACATTATTAGAGACTCTGAAAACTGCCAGGCTAACCATGAAAGATTTACTGTGAAATGAATACATTAGCAGACACAAACAATAGGTCATTTATAGAAAGGGCACTAAATCTTTCCACTTTTTCCTCATGCTTATTCAAAGGTTGCTTTCATTCACCTATGGACACTTAACATTTCAAGAACAGTGCTTCCCCTCACATTGAGTGTCTGCACTGTACAAATTCTACATCATGGCCTACATTCTAAGCGTCCCCATTATGTGAAGTAAATCAGTTCCTCCTTAGCAAAGAGACAGTAGGGAGTTTCTGTTGATTCAAGGTTTGTTTGCTCTGGCTGAAGTTATGAGCCTCTAAGCGTTCCGTGCCATTCAGTGCACATGCCAGCGCATTCATGTAGACAGCTACTTTCAGATTCCTGCGAGCTGTCCAGTCGCAGCTCTGTCTTGATTAATGCTCTTTCTCTGAGTAATGGGATGGTCTAGATTGAGACAAACACATTAGTCATATGTTGAAACTCTGCAGCTAAATGCTCTTGTTACGTCCGGTCATGGACCAGATACCTTCAGAGGTGCTCTTTGGACTAACATGGTGACTTTGATGGATAAGAAGACAATTCCAAAACATTGCTGTCTCCCAAATACTGTGCATTATTTCCTTTTCCCTCTCAACAGCTCGCTCATAAAGATTCATCATACGAATAAACACACCACTTATTGTTCCTACCCAGTGTTCCATGCCATTGAGGACAATATCAAACTTCAGGAGCCGAATGAAAAACTTGCTTCTGCTCTCCTGTTGATGACATAAGCAGTTGCAGCAGTGAGCTATCATGTTACATCAGTAATCATTAACCACCTTATGCTGACATAACCGGGCCAGACAAACTCGCTCTCTCGTTCACTCCCTGATACACTCTTTCTCTCTCTCTCTCTCCTTAGCTTGATTTAACCGTCCAGTAGTCACACCTTACGTAACACAAAGGATTCTTTTGTTGCCTTTGAGTAATGATTCTGTCACGCACTGACAGCTGCCCTTCACACCTATGAATGGTGATGTCACTCTGCAGGTGTTTGAGCGTGTGTATGTGCGCCACACAGTGATGAGGCCTACACACACATGTAGTCAGTTCTAGTCATCAATAACGGCTCATTTTAAAAAGATCTCTGCAATTTATAAAGCAGCTCAAAATGAGGTATTTTTGTGTAGAACAATAACAGTGACATCTTAGAAAATCGATTTTCTAAGATACATGATTTTCAAGCTAATAGTTTTCTGTTTTATAACTAGCTGGATGAGACACAATTTCCATAGTGTTTTGGCGTAGTGTTTTTGCCGTAGTGTCTGTGCCATTTTTGCTGTAGTATTTGCTGTAATATTATCCCATAGTGTTTCTGATCTAGTGTGTTTGCTGTAGTGTGTTGGTAAAAAAACTAATGAAAAAACTAATTTTAGGCTGCCAAACATTCCTATCAAATTAAACAAAATGGTAATTACCTCTGAAAATAACATTCCAACATTTCTCCTTTATCTTTTTTCATTCCTTCTTTTGATGGATGCTTGAGCTTGAGCTAAGCTTGAGCAAACAGGCATGTACGCCGCAGCAGATATGACCTGCAGTCTGACCAGCCAAACCACACTTCCATCAAGCTCGAAGTAAAAGTCTGACGTCCAAGGAGGGTTTGGGGTGATTGATTAGCAGCCTCGTTTACAGGACAGTGTTATTAAGAGATAAAGAGATGAAAACTAAAGAGAAAAGAAACAAGTTACAGAATAATGAAAGAGTTCTTAGTTTTATTTTAGTTTTTATTTTAGACAGTTCACAAGATTAATAAAACTTTCATTCTAATCCATTTACAGCAATGTTTCACCTGGGGACGAAAACTTATTGAACTCATTAATAAATACTTATCTTAAAATAATATAAGATAAATGACATATTATGGATTGCATTATACATTCCACGACACACACATACTATATGTATACTTTCACCAAGTTCCCAAGATTCTGCGAATTCCTTATGCATTTGTAGAGCCAGACAGAATCTGATTATCTTTTTGCATTCACTGTGATAACGTATATACCAAACTCTTATTTGTAGCTGACTGCATAAAAAAATTAAATATAAAATATTTAATAAATGCACAAGGGGTAGAGGTGTATATGTGTATAACAAGTTGTTATTCCAATTCCATTCCAAATTACAATGACAGTGCCCTTGGCCATGGAGATGGGATGCACACGTCGCGCCAACGCAATACCCTAAACCCCCTCTGCTCATTGTATCCCAGGCACCATGTGCCCGTAAGTGTATCCACAGCGACACACTGGCAGTTGTTGAGCACTCCAAAGCAATAACATCAATCACATTTACAGGTCTATCTGACACAGCAGGATGGCTGTGTGTGCTCACACGCTCTCACACGCAGACACGCTTCCTAAACTAAGAGCATGTGGCTTGGCCCATAATTAGTTGCCTGAATGGCACTGGGCCGAGTTACAATTCTCAGTTAAGAGTAAAGATCAGCTGCACTCTTTATATCCTGCTCTTCTGTCTTGGTGTTTTTACACACAATGGCAGGAAACAGTGTAGTGGGACAATGTCAAGGATGGGTGAGGTCCCACATTTGAGGCCCACAATCACCAGCTGCTTATGTCAAAATATGAATGCAATCTTTTATATGTGAATGTATCTTATCAGAAATATATATTTTGAAAAACTCTGGCTGCAGCCCAAAACATACAATCTGACCATATTGAGTTACCATGTGTTCAGCCTGCTAGTTTGTTCTTTCTATTGCTTAATAGCTCACCTTGTTTCAAGTCAAAAGGCTTGTGTTTCTCCCCTCAGAACACAGCAAAACCTTAGAACACCATCACAAAACACACACTGACTTACTGACCCTTCATTGTTATTCAGCCCTCTCTTTCATTTCTTCTCCAACCATCACCTTTGCTCTGGTGTTCTTCCACCACTCTAAATGGGAGTTTGTCCGCTGTCTCTGGGAAGATTTTAAGGAGTCCTAAGAGAGGTTATCCACTTTTATATTTGTATCTTCTCTTTCCTGCGCTGCCCTTTGAGGGACAATAGGAGGAACCACAAAAGCAAAGGTTGTCTAAAACAACACTCTGACCTCTTGCTGAGCTGGAGAGGGTCGAGAAGGCCAGTGGACAGCAGGAAGAGCAGGTTCCTGTTCAGACTGGCTCCTACATGCAGATCCTTTATATCAGAGAAGAGAGGAGGTATTGTATTTCTTTTAGACATTGTCTGTTGCTGGAAACAGTCTTCCCTGTTAATCTTCAGTTCTGTTCTCAGTCATAGTGACTCTGCAAAGGCTGATGTTCCACAGACTGTAAGACTGTAAGACCAGATAAAACCATCATGAACTTTCATGTTGACATATGCAACATACCTGTATGTATTATACCTGGCAGTTTTGATAGAAGACTTGTGGACAAGACTCAACTGAACCACTTCATATTAATTTATAATATAAGTGAATGGAAATAGAGGTGTGATTAAGGTTGTGGTGGGATGCTTTTGGCTATGGCCTTGGTTTGTGATTGACAGTTTTGGATGAAAATGTTTCTGAAACTGGTGAACCAAAACTTTACTGATGAATCTGGTTGGCCAGCATGCTTTTTCTGCTAATAGTTAGGAAGAGTGTACACCAGTACACTAGCTTTGTGTAAGGTAGTAACACAATGTAAGATAGTAACAAACAATGCTAGTGTTTTACAAGGTGTACAACTTCAAGGGTGTGAGGAAAGGTTTTATAATACTTGCCTGACCTCGACTGGACAGCTATCCAAATCCTCTCTCTCCCTTTCTTTTACGTGAACACATTGCAAAACCAGGAATTCATTTTTAATTTGACAACAAAATGACTTTGACAGGTAGACGGCAGGGCGCAGGTCTTGGCTCTGCGGGCAGCTCATAGGAGATCTGATGAGTGACAGGCCTTTTAAACAGCCCAGATTAACTCTAATCTCTAAGAGCCCTACCTGGAGTTCCATCTTAACCTCCATAACCTTGTATGCTCAATACCAAACCATTCATATGCTTCACATCCTTTGAATAAACTGAGATGCTCCAGTATTACCAAATCAGCACCCCACCAGACTACAAAAGCTGAAAAATTTTACCCCCATGGCTAGCTCTGAAATGCAACTGTCTCTTCGCCAATAAAGACATTCATTTTCTCCAACAGAAGAGCAGTGGAATTTCGAAGTGCTGCTTCTCATGTCTTTTTGAAAGGCTCGGGACAGGCCTCAAAGGGAAAGCACCCTGGTAAGAGCTCTTCAGTCTTTTCTCTAAAGGAGGACCCTGAGAGGGAACAGGGGTTCTACTTGTTCTGCCTCTTGCTGGGCACATTGAGAGCCTCACAATACCAGGAGCCAGTGCAGTACAGTAAAGGGGGGCCACACTAACTGGTCACCTCTGAAACAGAGGGGCCCGAGAGGGAGGGCTGCTTTTTTTGGACTCCAATAGAGGCATCTGCAATCCGCCACCCTACAGTCAGTCTCTACTCCATCTTGCCATTGACAGCTAACTGTTCCATAAACAAGGACAAATCCAGCATGAATTCCACAGTGCCTGGCAGACTTTGCTCCTTCCCTCTAGTCTTTTCACAACTTTGCTGTCTTTCTCCCTCTCTTTCCCTCCCTCAACTTTGTCCTTTGTTGCAGGGAACTCTGAAAGGCTGTTTTTCCCTCGTTTTTTTCTCACTAGCCTTCTGTCCATCTTTCAATCATCTCTCTCTCTCTCTGATCTTATTCGTTCCAGAAGAGGGAACAAAACTCAATGGTTGCACGCTAACGAACAGCATTCCAATAAAGACTCTTTTGCATGGCAGTTGAATAAAACTCTGGGATTACAGCCATCCTTAGGGCCCCTGACACACACAGTCTGTTCTCTTCCACGAATCAACACACGGATACACACTTTTGCCTTGATTTAGTGACCTTTTCCTATAGAACACATGAGCACAGAAGAGGAGTAAGTGTGGGCAGCTGCAAGGCTGAATCGAAGAGTTTAAATCCCCACAATAGAGAGATGCCACCCAACCTCACAACACAACCCTCAAGTCCATTTCAGTTAGCAACAGATGTTAGTCGTGGCGATCGTTGGTAAACTAAATGGTTAGCAGCAAAAAAGATATTATCTAATCTATAATATCTACAAAAGTGATTAATTAGTTAATATTTTGTGAATTTTAATTAAAATTCACACAATGCTGTGCTCACATCATAATGAATTAATAATTATGAATAAATATTACATATGTAATTATGAGTTCCTCACTTGAAAACCTTTTGAAGATTTTATGAAATCTCCTTTTCAGACTTGACTGTTGTGCTATCATGTTAAAAAAACACAAAATTTACATTAGACATTGTCAACAGTTAAGACAAAAGTTAGACATGAATCCATTCTGATGTTATGGAAATAATTAATAAGATGCCAACAGCTCTGCACTAGAGCACTAGAATTTCAAAGTTGTCATCTAATTAATAACAAAATGTGAGAGCAGCATAATTGTAGAAATAGTGTGACTATTATGACTAGATGGCAACAATGACAAGAACAGTTCATACATGCTTGTATCTTGCTTAAAATCTATTTTATATTGGTGCATTATAAATATAAACTACACTATACTAAATATATACTATATTAGTGTAGTGAGAAAAAAACCTAACTGAGATTTCTGAGGTCTTCGATGGCCTGGTTTTGATACATTACAACCCATGTTATAATATTATATTATATATAAACATTACACATACAGAAACCCACAAGCTAAAAAAATAATAAAATCCATACACATACAAAAAACAGAAATGTAGAAAGTTATTTCGAACCACCTGTTTCCCTTTTCCATTTTATTGCCTCACTGCTTAGTGATTGGAACTGCTTTGGAAACAGCCGAGGAGTCAAATCACAGACCTTGGTTACACAATGTCGTTCCAAGGGCACCATGGGCCCCTGCCACACACACGCACACACATAAACCCACTGGCCCCCTTAAACCCCAGCGATCACTCATGCAAGACCAGGGTGCTCTTATGTAAACATCTGCCATGCTGGGCAGTGTGGGCAGAGAAACAGAGAGAAAGAATAGAAGACGGCATTGGCTTTAGGAGGACAGGCAGATGCCTGCTAATACTGCCGTGGCTGCCATGGTAATAGCCTTACAGTGTTTACTGACCCCCAGTAGAGGGTTTCGGACCCGCAACCCCTCCTCCTTGTCATTCTCTGTATTCCTTTCCTTCTAATGTAAATGAATTGCCATGTTAAAAAAGGAGGGAGGTGTTTTGTGCAGGCTGTTTTTCTCTTTCTCTCTGGATGTGTGTAGGTTGAATTCTGTGGGTGATTGTGTGTGGGTTTGTGGAGGGTCAGGTTTATGGTGACAGTCTTTTGGAAAGAGCTTTTGGCTTTAAGGATTTTGTCTGGCTGGTCTCAGTGCCCATAGAATACTTCAAGGCCAGAAACATACTATTCGCAAATGTGACAAGAATGCTTTTTTAAGAGTGCTTTTACGTTGTAAGCATGTCTCGTTGTTTTAAAAGGTGAACTTTTCAGCCACCAAAGAGAGTTGTGACTGTTTTCAAACAGGTTTCCTGAACATTTGTCTGTTATTGGTTGAAATGTTTCTGGTGTCTTTGTTTATTGGGAAAAAGTAATTTAAAAAGTAAGTAATTTACAAAATGTCATTCTTACATTACTCTGCCAGTAAAAAAAAACTTTACAAGTTAAGGGTCAAAGGTACAATTTGCAAATTTACAAATTGCGTACTCATACATTTCTTTTAAAAAGTTGTTTGTGAGACAGACAGTGAGATAAAAGAGAGAGAGTGACACCAGAAGACCATTTTGGTAGTTCTTCACCCACTTTCCTTTTCCTTCCACCCAAACCTGCACATTACTAGATTGTGATAGTATCTTTCCTGCCTAAACCACAAATGTTTGATTTTCAGAAAGATATAAAACATGTGAGTAGACAAAACATTTCCTGACACATGTTTTTCTTTTCTGAGAAATGAAAGGTAGGGGTTAGGGTGAGGCGAGCAGCTCACAGAAGACTACTGTAAACTTGCTTTTGTGTGGTTGCCCTATATGGACCTGATCAGAAATAACAAAGCAGTTGAAGGATTTATATTTCTTAGAATAAGAATCACAGTGGACAGAACCACATGAAAAGCAAAGAACATTTTTATTTGTGTGACAGAAAATATCCATCTGTCACTCTAAAGTGTAAATGTCATCATTATTAAAGGTGATGTAGGTGATTTTTCTAAAATATCATGCAGAAAATATGGGACAAGAGAGGAAACATCTACAAAAATTACAGGCTACAAAATCACAATAGTGATAACAATGATTACCAAAGATATGCACAATACCATGCACATACCTTGTTAACACCAATACATTTTTGGGTTTGCACCATAGTAATACCATGTTATTCCTTCACTACTGTGGCACATATCAAAGCACCAGCATGTTACTATCAGTAAGGGGTGGTATGGAATGGCATGTATGGGTGTATGTGCATGTATGTCAGCATCTGGCAGGATGTTTGGTCTTTAAAACCATATGTCTAGGTCTTTAAAAAGCAGGTGTAAGGTGTCTGTACACACCACAGTTTCTGTCCATGTAAAGCGTTTTTTCAGGGGTGCTCAAAGCACCCATCTGCCCAGCTGTGCCTCTTTTTATCTTTACTTCCGCAGGCCATCAACCAGCTTTTCCATGGTCTTCACCCTTTATCTAGCTCTAAATCCTTACCCTAACACACATACACACCTTTTACCCACCCCTGCCCATATTCTATAGGCCCATATCCTTTGCCAGTGCTGCATCAAAGCCAAGCACATTACAGCACTGAAGATTCTGCACTTTAAGACAGGAGGAAGCTTAGCGCTGGACCTTTTGTCATGTCACTTTTCTCTTTAAAGAGCCCTTTTTGAGAGAGCCTACCTATCTTATTCATTTAGGGCTTGTAAAGGGAGATTGTTGAGTTTATAAAAGGCTGCTTAGGCTGGGAAGCATTGTGTGGAGGGGCCGTAAAAATCGATATCCCTGCTGGAAAGGACAATAGAAGGCTCTATGGGTGCTTGGCAGGGAATTGTGGAGAGGATGGGGAACAAAGGTGTTTGGGTGAGAGAGAAAGTAGTTGTGTGTTATAGGCAGAAGATTGTAAGGTGGATGGGAGCTGAGGGGGGGAATTTGGGAGGAGACAGGGGATTATATGTTTAATTTGAAAATGGCCTCATAAATACAGTGCAACATGTCAGACCTGTGTGTGTATGTACAGTACATGTGTAAGAGTAGGCCTGTGTTTTGGTTAAAACAAGAAAAAAATATTTGGAAAACACACCCATAGCTATTTTAATAAATTACTACAATAAGCTATTGTCTGCTCGTAAGTAGTGGTGTTTGTTGTGAAAAAACATCACTGCTTCTATAGCTCATATAGCTATAGATATAGCTTTGTGTGGGGGATTTGAATAAACCCTTAACCCTACCTATTAACTCGACATGTCACACACCCAGCATTTGTGCCACAGAATGACTAAAATTGTGTGGTTTGAGGAGGGGTGTGCATTGGCGGCGAGCTTTGCACAAGTAAGCACCACTCTCATTTTCTTCTAAAATATAGTTGTCAGTGTAACATGCCAGAAATATTACTGATGGAAATAATACTCATATGAGTGTGCAGAAAATGTCCTGTTGTGTCATAAAGCCAATCGAAATTTCTCACATTCTTTAAGAAACTGTCAGGGGAACGGTCTCTGTCAAGAAGCCAAGCCGAAACCTCTTCAAAGCTCAATTCTGCACTGCATGTGCTGTGAACCACAAGTTACAGATATTCTGACAAACACTTAGAGACGGAGCAACCCACAGGTCTGCTCACAAGGGGTGAGTGTGAGATAGCATCAGAACACCTTGCCCCATTTGTTTTCTTTGCAATCATCACACACATCAGAATAATGAACCGCTCTGCTGACAGTTAGTGTCACAGCTTTGTTTCAGAATTGTTCCTTTCGTTCTGAGTTTGTGTGTTCTAAAAGCTAGTGAGCAGCTTACACAGGCTGCATTCTAATGCATCATAGAAGCACTCCTAAAACGAAGTCTATGTCAAAGGATAGGCATCTTAACTGTGCTGTCTCCTAAGGTAAATTCATTTAACCATATTCCAAGACAGCATGTATTCTTTTCAGAGAAGGCAATCCCATGATGCATTGCAACACGCTCAGTAAATATGTAGTGTTCTAAATCACTCATTAATAAATTTCTATGACCTTTGTAGGCAGCAGTGTGGGAGGCAGTGAAATGGGTTTTGGAACAGAGCTTGTACATTTCTCTGCACATTCATCTGAAGATCTTGCATGTTGTTAAGAATGTTCGTCTGGGACAAAATGTATTTAATATGTCAGCAGGAATTTTGTTTACTCAAACAGGCTTTGTTTACTCCAAGATGAAAGTTATATTTCTTGTATGTTTACATCAAAAGTTTCCTTTTGACCTTTTGTACAAAGACAAAAACCACAGACATTAGGGAACTTCTGGCAGAGAGTGTGTGCGTGTGTGCGTGTGTGCATGTGTGTGTGTGTTTGCATATGTGCAGGCAGAGAGCAATGTGGTCGCTGGGCTGTGTTGGAACTGGCGGCCCCACTTACATGTGTGAGGTTAACCTCTGACCCTGAAATATAGGCCAGCAGATAGCAAAAAGGGGGGCTGTGTACTTACCTGTCAAACACACCATCCAGGACATCACATTGTGTAAACAGAGCAGAGAGTGAGACCAAGAAATATCAAACACACACAGACCTTTTTGACTACGTATTTTAGTTTCGACTATATATTTGACAGGCTATATATTCGACAGGCTTTTTTTTTACTTTCAAGGAAACTTTGAGCGGATAGAACTGCCCCCAAAAAATTGTGTAAACTCAAACCTCACTTATGAATTTCATTTGATTATACAGTATAACAAAATATTCAACCAAGGCACATTAATTTGAAAGACTGACAGCACAAACACACTTTTCAGGCAAAACATTTTAGAATATGAGATTTGTTAAGTTATGAACAACCGATATGTTGTTCAGAATCAATACAAAAAGTATTTAGACTCTTTCTGATTTTCAAACAATAGTAAAATGTGTTATATAATGTGATAAACTACACCTGTGGTTACTTTATTGTGTGAACTTGGAAGGAATTGACTTCATTCACAGTCAAATTTGTTACATGAATTAAATGTTTAATATCTGCTTGGGGACATTGTAAATAATAATTTTACATAAAGTGTGTGATAAAGTATGTTATGTTATAATGTTATGCTATTAAGACAGTATACTTTTATCTTCATATGCTCGATGTAATAGACAAAGTGCAGTGTTTAAATCTGCGTATATGCTTGTGTGTATATATATGTGCTGGCATACACAGTGTGTTTTTGCAAGAGGAAGCCAGTGTGGTGAGATAAAATGATATGTGATGCCGCCACGTGTATTGCAGAGCTGAGAAACCTCAATGTGCGTAAATGATCTCAGGTGCAGACAAACTTCACTGGTGTGTACAGATGAGAATGCAGATTAACCTACCAACATATACACACAGTAACACATTCTGTGGATGTGCACGCTTTTTGCAGTGGCTATGTGTGTATGTATGTACATCCTGTACTCACAGATCTTTCTGAAGTAGCATCAGCAGAGGCCAGAATCATTACAGAGATGCACAGGAAGATTCTAGAACATTGTGTTCTGAATGACTGAATCTGCTTGCGTAGGCTTAGTGCTGATTAATGCAACCATATGTGTTGTGCTGTACAAATTTATACAGACAGTTTTTGCATGTGCATGCTTGCATTGAGCTGATGCAAGCAGGCAACAGGGTTAGTGTTACAACAAATTATGCATGATAATTGCATTTTGTTCTCATAAGATCACTGAATCTGCATCATTAACATAAACAATGGAATCTCAACGACTTAAGTCAAGATTTTGAGGTTAATTGATGATACATCACACATAAAATAATGTCCTGAAGTGTGTAGTTTCTGCCCTGCTGTTGTGCTATTTATTTGTCTGTGGTGCTCTGCTATGCTCCTTGAAAGCCAGTGTTATGTATAGTTTAGCTCCAATACACCCAAGAGAATCTTCTGGAAACCTCTTTTGAAAAAGGCATTATTTTTGCAATTCTGTTCAGTGTTTTGGTAGCACTGCAATACTTTTACTTTTTAGAGACATCAACCAAGAAATGGCTTATTTGTAGTTATTTAAGTCTTGGTTTGTTAAACTGGGACAGGAGAAATTTTATTTTAACATTGCAAAACTTATGCACATCACCCAGTAGTACTTTATTGCTTTATGGTTTTGTTTTAGGAACTTAGTTGTACATATATAGTAATTTATTATTAATAAATGTTTTTATTAATTATTACACACAATTATAATGGTTTATGCTAAACATGTATGTAATTTTGTGATTAGATGACAATACCATGCAATTTAGTCCCCTTCCCTCTCCCCTCAGCTTGGTGTCTGAACTCCAAAACTCAAGACACTTGGGTTTGGGTGGGTAGGGCTCAGACATCAGCAGTAGTTTTGGTGGGGGTGGGGGGAATGCTGGCACGAAAATGCACCTGTCCCACAGAGAGGGAAATGCTGTTGTGCTTAACCAGAGTTGGCAGTACCTCTGCCTGGTATGGTCTCCATTTAACGGTAGTGGCCTGTTGATCCCATTATTGCATGAACCGTTAGAAACATAGGAAGGGGCTGTAATAAGGCTCACATCCTTAATACAGCACACAGAAAATCTGATTCACCCTTATCACTGATGTCTAACACGTACAGATGATATCACACAAAATTACACACACATACATAGATATGACTTGCAAAGGTTCCAGTGCACAGTCAACCTGAAAGGAATGTATTCAGGTGCAGAATATGCAAAAACAAAAACTGGTAAATATTACATCAAGACTATTGACCCTCTGACCAAGTTCAACATCCAGGATTTGCAACTTTTATACAATGTTAATTGTTTATCGCCAAATCCAATGAACAAAAACAAACTTTCTGCATTTTGTTTTGGCCAGTGTGTTCCATGTATGTAACAAACTAGGTATGCATATATGATGTTGTTCATTTATGCTAAATGCTAGCAAGCTTATCTCAGTCAAAGCATATAGTGTATATGTGGCCATCTGAGTGACTGTGTATGTACATAGATGGAAACTATTGTGAAATAAAAGTTCATACCAAAAAATGAAAAATTCTGTTATCATTTAACCAACCTCCTGACCTTTGAGACCTTTTTGGTACACAAAAATAAATAATTTAATGGATATGTTTGGGTGGAATTAGTGCAACGAACATTAAGCAACTCCAGTGATGTCATGAGGTGTCAGAATGGCCATCACTGTAAAACTGCTTAAATATCTGTTGTTTTTCATCAAAATGGATTGGAGTAGTAAGAAAATAAAAAGCACACACTTCTCACACTCTTGGGTCTTAAAGTGAGTCATAATGTATTGCACTTTTGTTGAATCCACATTGTATTGAGTTCACCTGCCCATACAGCCCTCCCCCCACACAACTGGGAATATAAAAATAAAAGAAATGACATAAATGAGAATGGAGGAGGGGTTGTGGTGGATGAGGGATGCCAGAAGAATTGTTGCTGGAGGCAGGAAGCTTATATGCAATTGTGTGATGATTGACAGGACAGAATTATCAGGCTCCTCCCAAACTTACAATAAGAACATCAGTTTGTGTTTTAAAGAACAACATGAAGGCAAAACATTATGACATATATTTAATATTTTGGGTGAAGTATTTAGCTGTTCATAGTGCCTCTATAGGACTAATAAATCCATTTTTGTGTTTCACCCACTTTCCACAATCCGATCAATTCCTGGTGAATAAAATTCACTTAAAGTCTCACCCCAGATTTTCTCTTAATGAATATCCATTTCCATCTAATTGAGAGCGCCTCTGAGTTTGGAATAAAATTGTTTGTTAGTGTCATTTCATGTTGACTTTGTCGTATTTAAATGTACCTAGAACGTTTCTTGAAGTGACACATGACAAAGCACAGGTATGAACATCCAAAAGCAGAACACACAAACATCATGTACTGTACATCAGATAGGCTGTAATGGCATATTTTTCTGTGTGTGTAAGTGAGGAAAGTAGCTGTGTAAACATACAAACATAAGTGTTTGTGTGAGTTGGTCGACCTTGAGGATCCGACACCACAGCTGCAGACACCGTAACCCAAGCTCCGTCTGGAGGCACCAGTCATCCAATCCACAATCTATCTCTCCCATTCCCTGTCGTTGCGTTCACCCTCCATCTCTTTGACAGGCTGTGACCTGCACCCATCCCACGCAGCACTCCTCTCCCCCAGGTCATCATCCACCCCCCTCAGAGAACAATTAATTCTTACGGTAACAAAACATGCCATTGCCTGCAATGAATTCCATGGCACACACACAAACATACATTTCCCATCGCGGAGCTGATTCAAGAAGAGGTAATGCTGTGCAGCTGTACACACTGGCAGATTTTTTGAGGTGTGGCAAGACTAACTCTGCATTATCTACAAATAAGCTGATGAAAATCAATGTATTCTACACTTTCTCACTACTCTCTCTCTCTCTTTCTTTCTCTCTTTCTCTCTCTTCTACACAGAATCTTTGCCTGAAACCTTAGTAGATTTCCTCTGAGTCTGAATGCTCATCATTCTCAAAGTTCGAAAAGCCACTACCCCTTGTCTGTTTGTACGTTATATATTTTGGCTAATTTGATTATGCTGATTGCCCTCAACTCTGTTTAACACATTTTACCATGTTTTAAAGCCAATACAGAATTATGCACATTCTGTCCCATAATCAGTGTAGCAGTAAACTCAAAGGAAGTCTGTAGATTTTCTTTTGGAATGATCAGATGAGTAAACCTGAAGGATTGTTGAGTTGATGGTTACCTCCCCCATTTATCTTCACACTCTGATTCCTGTGACCAACCAAGATGAGTGGACACATCAAAATCTATTTTTGTTACACACACACCCTCCATACTCTCCATAGAGGTAATGGTTTTTATATTGTACAAACTATCCCCTAACACTACCCCTAAACCTAACCCTCACAGAAAACATTGGCTTTTTTAATTAACAAAAAAAGCACTGTTTAGTATGTTCTTTAAGCAATTTGGTTTATGAGGACACAGAAATTGTTATACACATGCCATTATACATGTTTGTGTCCTTGTAAACCACATATTCCACAACCCCACCCCCCCCAATACACACACACAGCCACCAAAAGGTTTTGTTCACACTGCACATTAGTCCAATGTGGTTTTTAGACCTTATTTTCCAAGTGATGAAATTTGGATATGTTTGTGTAGTCAATATCTAATATAGATAGTGGTAAGAAAATTAAAAAAAATTTAATTACTAAAATTAAATTTTAAACATTCACACAGGTATCTACATAGCTATAAACACAATTGCACATTTTGTATAAAGTTACATGAATGTTGGATCCTGAATGACATTAAATTATTTGAAATTTGATCTATGCATTTAAGAAACTTTCAGAAAAAATAAAAAATCATCAACTCAAGTTTCAAAACACATACAAATATGGTCTAAATCAGGTTCGGTTTTGGTGCCTTTCTAAGAGCAAAGTAAGGCTGGGAAAGAAAAACTAAAAAGAACAAGGCTTAAGCACAGTGTATATGTGTGCGGCTTTCATGCCATTCCACTGGGTCTATTTTTGCCTCTCGCTCTCTAAAACAGGCATACTGGTCTATGTGGCTTCTGTGACTATTGCCATGACCCTAGTCATGTCTGTGTGTGTATGTGTGTATGACCCTTAGGCTGTCTGGCAGGCTAACTCACTGTGTGTCTATGCTGTATGCAATTTCAACACCTGTCCATCTGCCCTAATGGCTTTAGAATAGAAACAGAAATGTGTGTATGTGTCTGTGTTTGTGTGTGTGTTTGTGATGTCTGTCTCTCACCTAGGGTAGTATACATCAGACACTCAAGGAATCTGTTGTGTGGGAAAACACCATGGTCAAGGCCACACACACACCTGACCCTTATAGAAAACGGTTTGCTATTTTAGAAATTCAAAAAGACCATTCTGTATGATTTATAAGCTTGTTTCGCCATGGGGACCTAAAAATGTCCCAACAAAGGTTTACTGGTATAACTATACATGAAGGGACATTTGAAGGGTCCCTATAATGTAGTTAACACAAGGACCACATACATACACACACACACACAGAATGGAAAGATGCCATTCTGTTACTATGGTCTCTACAAAGAGTCTACAAAGGTCAGAATTTGTGCAGTTTACTTTTCTACAGTAAAGAACAGTGTATTTGTGCAGTGTGTGCCAAGATACGCCTTTCAAGTTCAACAGATGCATCATTAGAAAATCTGGCCCAGTTACTCTGTGAATACAAAAGCCTAAACCATACCAAACTATCAGTATATTGGCCTGGCTATAAAATAGAGAGATTGACAGATAAGAGAAAGAGAAAGAAAGACAGGGAGAGAAGAATTATGTGTCTGACTTACCATGGCCCACTTTTACTCAGAGAGGACCACAGCGCCCCCTAGTGAAGTCACACATGCAACAGGCACCAGGCCAAAAGAAGAAAAATGATAAAACAAAATAAATCATAAAACAAGATCCCTTCAATATTTTAGTTATTTTTCTAGACAGAGAGTGAATTTAAAAACAGAATCCTTCAGAAATCTTTGTTCAGATTTTACCAAACTTATTTTTCACCTCTAAACTCTGTACACTCTTTCTATTTGAATTACTTTTATTGAAGACATACATTAAGAGACAAAGCTGATCCTTAAAAACACTAAGAAATGTCTGACAAGTGTTAAAATTGAAAACCAACTGAAATCAATCTTCTATTAATTTTGACAATGTTTGACAAGAAACACTGACCTCATAAATCAACTTCTATGCAGTACATGTTAAAAAATACAATACTATTTCATACGCTAGAGCTAGCTTGTAAATAATCTCTCCTTTCATGAATGGAACCCCTCCCACACCCCCCTCAGTTGTCAATGACAGGAGACTGGCTTGGCAGTAGATGCTGTCGCAGAGATTACTGTCGGCCCACTGGGCTATTTGAACAAGTAACCCCCTCCAGACAGACAGACAGACACACACATGCACACACACAACTACAGTGTTTCACTGGGCATGCAGTCTGTTATGGCCAAAATTCAACTCAGCCCTGTCAGAATCATTTCCTATCTTCCTCTTGAATCTTCTTCCTCTTTCTCTTTTTAAATCTTTGTAGTTTTAAGTCTGCTTTTTTCCCTTTGACTCTGTTTTTATTTGTTGTCTGTTATTTTACATCCATAATCATGCTCTAATCATTTACTCTCTCCAATTACAAACACCAGCACGTTTTAGCTGTATGAATTCCAAACCTTAAAAATCATTAGTTCATCTTCCTTATTAGTTTGAACTTGCCTGAAAGACGTTTATTGACAGTTGGTGCCACTAAAATCTCAGAGAAATACAAACAATAAACACAACTTCCCAACCACCACTTCTTAACTACGCCTGAGAGGAAATGAGAAAGGGTCCTACTGTGAGCCAAGCTATCACTGCAGCTAAGACCACTAGCTAGATCAGTTTTATTGAGTTCTTTCTCCTCCTTTCCCTCCCTCTTTTTCTCTGTCATTTATTTTGAGCTCCTCTAATCCAATTTAGTAAGGCGAAGGCGGTTTTCAGGCTCTGGTGTCTCTTGCCCCCGCTGTGCCTGAGTTTCCCTCGCTTACCCAGCTGTCAGGAGTTATGGAGGGAGAAACAATGTGGCCTGAGAAGCCATTCCCTGCATCACTGAAAGGGCTTCATTGTCCAGAACCTGCATCAGAGCCATTAATTATGGGCCGGAGAGCACGACATTCCGATTTAGAACTTAATTCACTTTCTCTCACACACACTCTCTCATCTAACAGGCCGCTCTGACCGCTAGCCAAAACATTCACACTCTACACACTTCATCTACCCTCAAACACATCTAAACAAAGGCATAAACAATGTTTTGGCAATGGTGTACATCATTAAATAATTCTTTTCATGGTTTTTTTTGGCTCTAGTCAAATCAGGAAATGTTTGGGTGAACAAAAGGGTAGAACTGGGAAATGACCCGAGCCAGAATCAAACTTGGGTCACCCGCATTAGCCACCAGGCCAGATCTCTGATGGAATTCTCCACTCTCTGAGTAACTGTTTTCAGATGTTTTCTGTTTACATGGCAATACCCACTGAACGACTCACACAAGACACAATGGGGGGCCGGATACTTTGATAAGCTGTGAATAAACAGCTGGAGATCTGGGAATAATGCAGGACAGAAATGTGACGAAATTTGCCTGGCCAGAACCTTAAGACGCAATCACCATTTCAATATGTGCCGCATAACATGTTTGATACAGCTAGCAAAATGCAACAGGAGTCAGACCAGTCTCTCAGACCAGAAACTTCTCTACAGCACTTGTACTGCTGGATAAGTTCAATATTTGTGCTGTTTCTGTTGGTTATGTAAAAGCATGTGTTGGGACAGCAGTTAATGTGTTTATATATTAAGCAAAGTAATTCTCATTTATACTGTACTGAAGTGCCTGAATGATCTATAGGAAAAGTCACAATTAAAGTGTTCAGCTGTCGCTGTGGTAAGCAATGAGTGCTTTTGTTGGAACAAGGTCATGATCTGCCCCTGAACGCTACATTTGAAATATGTTTAAGATGGAAACTGCAAATAAAGTGTTTCTGTTGGTGTGATGGAGTATGTACAGGGCTTTATTTGTGCCAGAACAAGACTAATCTGGATCCTGCACCTTTGGAACTAGATCCCACACTTATTTTAGTTGATCCCCTACCTTATACCTCCTTATACCTTCTATCTCTGAAAGAAACTAATCTGACTATTATAATAAACGTATAATGCTGTAAATTATTATTAGTATTTCCATAAAAGTTTTTAAAAGTAGCAATGCATTTCTTTATTGTTGATCTTATTATAGCACATATAAGCACATTCTTATATTGTTTCATTTGAATCATATTCATTATGTTTATAAATATCTCATAAATGTTTTTATTAATAATGAAAAAAAATGATTTAAATATAATCAAAAATTGTATAAATAAAAATACAAACATATTCTATTACATTCTGTTTTACAATATCTATTACAATATTTTCCACTCCAGCAAAGTGCATAAATTAAACCCTTTTAGACACTTAAATAGTTGCTGGCAGGTACAGAAAACATTACTAAAATAAAAAAATCCCACACTGCTGTAGCCTTAAAATTTTTTATTAAACCTTTCACTAGGTATCTCCATACTAGAGTAAAAACACGAATAAGAATTTAATAAGAATCATTGTGAATATATAGCATGTGACACAACAGGAATGCTACTTAGTGATGCATGTGGTGCTTGTAATTGAGTTCTATGAAGTGAGATGTATGTACAGTCAATATTTATTTTGATATTTATGAAAGAGAAAGAAAAATAGGAGACAGACAGAAAAGTCCCTGCTCGTTTTCCCTTTGCTTTCTATGTCTCCCTCTTACCCTAATTCTGCTGTTGGCTGCCCTTCTCTCCTGAGAGTTTGTTACATAACTTCTTTCCATCTCTCCTTCTGGTTTGGCTGTCACTTTGGCCTCTCTCTCTCTTTTTCCCTTTCTCTCTGTCTCTCCCACTCTCATCCTTCAACAGCTTATCGGCTGTGAAATATTTTCAGCCTTCGATGTAAGCTGGACACAACAGAACAGGTTTCGTAACTTTGCACGGCCTGTATTTACTCTGCCTGGTTCTTTGTCTTCTTCATCGTATTCCCTCTCTCCTCTTCTGCATCTTTTCTTTCATCTCTGTGGCCAACAGGCCAGTGCATTAATCAGGTCAGTCTGTCAGCGTGACAATGCTCTTCTTTACAAGTGTTGCAGACCCCACCCTTCTGCAGGGTAGAGGTGAGAGCAGTTATGCCAGTTTGGTGCTCTCATAGACAAAACATCTACAAAAACATCAACAAGGCACAGATAGACAAGAGGCACTCAAGAGCATTATTTATGTTGTTAAGCCACATTTGAATTCCAAAAATTCTAATCAAGCACATGACCTCGTATTTAGAACTGTCAATTACCAAATGTAATATTTGAGAATGACCCTTTGAAAAACTTGCATATTTCTCTGTTGGTATTTTACAAATCGGTAAGAAAGATAGCACAAGCTTATAGCACAAACTTTTTAAGCAAACATGTAAAAATTCTGTTACGTTTTAAATTATAAATATGTATATTGGTCAAAATTAAGACAAGTATATGTACTCTTTGTGTTGTTAAAAGTAGTTAATCTGATGAAGTATATATATGCTCTGACACCTATGTGAACTAAACTTAAGGAAAAGTGGGAAATGCATCCTCTCATGTCAATTGTATGTACAGACCTTACATGTGTGAAATAGAGCCACCAGTCAGTGTGTGTTGCGTCTGTCAGTGTTGGGTCACACTGTAGGCGAGGTGTAAAATACTGAGCAATGGATTTTAATGTGTGTCTGAATTCTCACACAGCTATTTTAATAACATGAGGGATTTATGAATTGCTGCGTCATTGGCAGGTTATTAAATTGAATTACAAAAAAATATTTACATAACACCACATTTTATTATCATTTATGACCTGGGGGTTGAGGAAATAGCCTAACTGACTTGTGGAGGTGCATTCTGGGATAAAAAGCTATTGTAAATGTATGTTTGGAAAGGTTAGAAAAACATATTGTTCTTGTTTCTTTTTATTTATTTCTTCCTGTCTCTTTCTTTTCCTCCTTTTTGTCAGAGCATTGTGACCAAACAACTCCCATGCTTATGCTTATAATTGAAATCATGTTTAAGGAGTAAAAAGGTTCACAATCTATTACAGAGAAAAGAGTTAAAAATGAAACCCTGTAAGTAAGGATGTGAAACAGATGGAGTTTGGGTGAGACTTCAAACCTGTATCTCCAGCAGACAAACAGATCCAAGATCTCAAACAGTATAATGGTCTTACTGTGGGTAAGAGGGCTCTGGTTAACTCTATGCTGGCAAAGGCTTCTTATAAGTAGGACAGGATGAAATCTGTGGCCTTTTCTTTTTTGCTTTGGTTTTGTTCCAGTTCTCTGGAAGTCTGCTGAGCTGTCTCTGGAATTCTGTGAGAGCAGGTCTCTTTGTGGGCCTGCTTATAAGGAAAGGAAAACAGGCATTTTAACCGGTGTCCAGTGTGTAGGTCAAAGCTGTTGAACTTATAGCAGAGGATTTGAACGGACACTTCGCATTTTAAAAGGCAAGACAACATCATTCCTGCCTGACCCTGCAACACATGGCAGGAGACAATCCATAGCCCAATGCAAATGAGTGCGTGCGATGCTTGCACTAGCAAACACACACAGGCGCTGAGAGGACTCACAAGGACTAATGAGTTGGGTATGCTTCCCACTGCTGACTGTTTCAGAGCGTTTGTTCAGGCTGAGCCATGGAATTAATGACCGCCACATTCCAACAGGCAGGGTGCAGGCAGCTATGGAAAAGACACACTTTAATTCATCTCAGTGTGGAAGGAGTTTTTCAGCTGTGGAGGTTTTACATCTTTGGGTGGTTATAAATTTGTTTATCATGTTCATTCAGGTGCATTGTGGGAAAATGTCATTAATGTTCACAAATTGCAGATCATAAATTGCAGACCCAGCTAACAATTTTAGGTTGTAAGAATGTTTCTCTAACATTTCCATTAAGTAACAAAACTGTTAAAAGTTATTATAAAAGTGCTAGGAATGTTCAAAATGTCATTTTTTGGCTTTGTATTAACATTATTGAGGAACATTATTTAAACATTTTTTATTCTGTAATGTTTTAAAATGTTCCACTAACAACTTCAGTAACAACTTCAATAACGTTTGTGATACATCATATATAACACTAAAAAGTGTTATAAATGTAAATGTTAGTGTACATAGCCCTCACAGAATCTGCAAGTATTTTATCATTACAAAAGTAATAAAGATAGTAAAAAATCACTGTAGGCATTAGAGATAGTTATGTATGAGTACCTGTTTTGTACCTCCACTCTTAATGACAACAAACTTTGTAGGTACTGTGAGTTCTTTTGTTTCCCAGCATGCTTTGCACGTTTAGGTTTATAAACTTAGCATTTACACTCAGGAGAGACTCAAACAGAACTATCACAAGCACTTATTAATGTTTGAGACACCACACAATATTGAAGAATATTGAACCAAAAGATGTATGTAGACATATAGCATCATTTGAGTTTATTATTAAGTTCATTATTTTGTTCTGTGAAATATACTTAAACATCAGTTGTGCATCTTTTTAATTCAGTACTACTAAATAGTAAAAAAAAATGAATAACACTATACAAATTCTGCATTGTGTATGTGTTGCGTGTGAGTAATTCTGGAAGTTGTGTTGTGGGACCAATAGAGACATGAAGAACAAATTTCTCCCTGAGGGACAGGAGTGCTTCCAGACCCTCTTGTCTCAGGTGTTTCAATGTGCTTTGTGTTGACCTATTTTCTCTGTTTCTGCAGGGGAAACTGTGTGCGATGAGCAAATTATCAGTTTGGACCAGTTATCCATCAGCTTGGACCAACTAGAAACCATCAACAATGTTTAAAAACACAGTTAAACTGCCTCAGCTGAATTTTCCACTGTAGTTCCGAGAGCTACAGTGGGTTCTAACTAGTTACCTTGTAGAGTATACATTTTTACATTACATCAAAGGCGCTGTAAGCAATGTTAGCCAATATGCTAACTTTCTCCAGATTAGCCACTGAATTAGATCACCCTCAACAGGCAAAAAGAGCCTCAAAGTCATCTGTTTGTTTAAAAGAAGTTTGAATTAAGGTTGCAATAAATCTCCATTATGCATTGTATTCATGATATACATATGGTCGTGTGGACACAACAGTCTGAGAACGAATAATTGTACATGCATAGAATTTTCCCTATTAAACAGAAAAGCTATCAAGATGAATCCACTGTATTTTTTAAGTGGTCCAGCATAAGAGAAACTGCAGATGGCTATGGTACCATGGCTAAATGAGAGAGAACATATTTTAAAGGTTAGCAGCAAATTTCATCCAAAGCCTAACTCAGTTGAAGTTTATGCAGTGAGTTTCTTCAGATTGTTGATGGGAAACTTGATTAAAAAAAGCCTGTAATTACAATCTCCAAACAGCATCTGTATAAGCAACACTATTTGGAAGAGTGACCCTATCCTGTCTTATCAACAGTAAATGCACAAAAAATGACAACATCAAACTCCACAAACAACCTATGATTTGATACTGAAGACCACTGCCAGTGTTAACATTGTGGATTAGATGGGCCTTATTTATGCGACTTCTGTGAAACATTCTTATCTAATTTATTGCAGTCAATGAAACAATTTGGTTTTTCGAACAATTTGCACTGAAATTCATTCTGCTCGAGTTTCATTAATGATTGAAAGTGTATTGTAGGCCTTCAAGTCTTCTCTTGGCTATTAGTGCTTGCAACTAAAATAATTATTTTACTGATTTTTGAGTGGTGTACTGTTTTTAGGGTCTGATTTTGGCAATGTGGGAGTTTAGTCTAACATGAATGTTCCCTGGGATGACCTAAGTTATTTAGATTGGGTTGAAGCTAGCTGGATGAGACTTCAAACTGGGTGTAGCAGGCATTGAATATTTTTAGCTTTCTTAAGCTTTCTTCAATTGCTTAAATTCTCCTTATTTTGTACTGTCATGAGTTATGATATACATCCTCTGAGATCTAAAACACACTAGATTTATTACTAATCTTTTTGGTTACACAATGAATGAGGCAAAGAACTGTTTTTAGAGGGATACAGATCTGGTATAGGAGTGGGAAAGTTTAATCTTTTTAGATGTTTGCTAATGAGATATCCTATATCATATCATAAGCCAAATCAAGCCTAGACCATAGCCAAAAGGTTATGTTTAATGCTAAATCTCATTGTTAAGTAAGTAACAAAGTGTTAGGTTGCTGTTTTGCTCCACAGTTCCAATTATCATTAAATGTAGTGTTTATAGACCTTCGAGTACTTTGGGCTAAGCACAGCTCTTTTCCATTTATAAGCAATCTTCTCTCAGTATCTGTCAGGGTGTGAAAAAGCAGCTATGCACTGGTGTAGTGTTGGGAAATGTTGGAACTGTAAAGCGATTTTAAATTATGAGTAACTTGTAGGCCAGCTTCATCTTGTCCAATACTGGCCAAAAACAAACAACAACAAATGACCCGTGGTGTCTGTGGGTCTATATTCTGAAACTATAAATACCGGTTTCATTTTGGTTTATATCAGGTTTATATGCTTAAGCTTTGTGCATCTCACATGACACTATCACAATCAACAGGATTCAAACTGAATAATATTTAAGTTCAAGCCAAACTGTTACCTTTGATGCAAATATGCAAAGTCAAAACAATTTTGCGCCATTCTCTCTGTGTTCTCTGAATAACACAGTCGTTAAGCAGCTGCATCGTACAAAACAGACTGGTTTTACAACAGCCATTGTGGGAGCCAGAGCAGGGCAGTCTGAGAACACAAATATCTCAGCAAAACATTTATTCTGTGTGGTTAAAATAAATATATAGGGGCTCTGAACAAAGTTCAACTACTGATTTGAGCTTGTGGCCTTGACTCTTTCTTTCCACGGTCACAATTCTCTAGTGGCATACTCATCAAAACACTGGTAAAATATGACTGTGAGCCGGGGTTATTAAAACTGTTATTATCATGGGTGATTGGGGTTTAACAGGACTTGACTGTCGCTGTAATAACAGGGTGGTTCAGTTCTAGGATCTTTGGAATGAAAAAGTGACCAAAAGCATTCATGAAGCACCCTCTATGTGGTATGTCAATAGTTCCCCTAACCCTTTTGCATGTATGAAAACACCAGCATATTCGTGTCTGTATACATGTGCATTCTTATGCAATAAGCCACGACTAGAAATACATACATACACACAGGAACACTGTGTGTATGTGTTCAATACCTAGAAACACCAATATATTAACCAGTTAACTGTCCCAAACGTTCCATCACCAAAGCTTTCATTTCATGTGAGCTTAGTCAGTCTGGTGTGGCTGGATCTGCCACATTATCCAAAACATCATTTCGATGTTACTGCCTATCATCTCTGCAAAAAGGCCTGTCGCATAGGTTTTTTAAAGAGATTTTCCACCCAAAGCCCCTGCTGCAGATCAACACCACCAGAACGGTCTGAAGCAACAAAAAAGAAGTCTGACCCATGAAATACTGATGTAAAAACAAAGCTTTCCCTTCAGGAATCACCCCTTGGCCCAGTCCCTTCCCCCAAAGCTCTGTCTTCCACTTCTTCATTAATCACCCCCACATGCAAAAAACTTGCCTGGCCTGAGTGAATTGTGGCTCTTTTGGTCACTTGGGTTGTATATGTTTCTGAGCTACCCACAAGCCCTTGCTGTTCATGGTGGCTGTGTTTATTTGGCCCCTGTAATGATCTCTGTCACAGGCGATTGACGAGAGGAGACCCTGATTTACTCCAGGTGGCTGTTTACTTATTGTCCAGTCTCTGGAGCTGGTCTGACCTCTGACCCCTGACTCTGAGGTTGACCTATGGCTTAATGAGTGAGAGGGTCAGTGTTTGTGCTCCTAGAGTGGCATGGTTTAGGGATTTAGTGGGTACTGTGTAAGAATGCATGTATGGAAAACGGACAGTGCACAAACTTTCAGCTCACACCCACTTTTGTCACAAAAGCACATTTGTAATGAGAAAACAAACTATACAATCTTGCTATTGTTTTAAAAGTTCATTAGAAAGAAGTGCAAGGAACATAAAACTACTGTATTCATTTTCTTAAGCCTGCCATGTTCATTTTTATATTTAATGACTGGATGAATGCATGAATCTAATCAAACACATATAAAGTATAGTATCTTAATTCTTTAGTACTGCACATTAGCAGTAGAATACAGTTTCACTAGAAGGCTGGATGAATGGATTCTAGTTATTTATGTTAATGCTTTGAAAGGAAAATACCAGGTTATTATTAGTTAGTAATATGAGTACAGTTTTGCTTGAATTGATTGCTTTGAAAAAAATTGATTGATTGGTCACTAGTAATTATGACCAAGCTTAAGCAGAATCTGCATATGTACCAAGTTTTTGACATCGACCAGCAACTGCATTATTGTTTGTTAAATTTGATTATGGTTTTATAATATATTATGCCAAATTCCACAAATCCTCCAAAATCAGTGCAGAAAATACAAATCTGCAGATTCCATTTGTACCTCACACTGAGATCTTGTAAACTATGAATTTTACCTGTGACATACTAACTAGTTTGCTAATGATACAGTTTGTTTTATATTGAATGTGGCAATTGCTGCCGTCTAGACATGCGCAAGATTCCTCATGCTAATCCTGCTTTACCTGTACTTTAAATCTATATTTATGTGTAAATAAAGCCACCCACTTCACAGTCCAAAATATTCTGACGTGTTTAAATATAGCATGACTGAATAAAAGCTAATACCCTACATATGCTAACATGCCTCTGTTCTTATTCCCTTGCATTGCCTTCCATACCAGAACATGTTCACAATACTCCGAATATGTCCACAGAGAGAAGGTGGATGGCAGCTGCCTCTCAATTCTTAGGTAATAGCCTAGTCTTTAGCTTATGTTAGCTAAGCTTAGGCTTTCACTAAAGGTTATCTCCAGGAGCAACATATCTTTATTGTCTAATATGCCACATGCAGGCCTACCAACAAAACAGTATACTGTTGCACTCCTTAGTTATCAGTATTGATTCTCAAATTCACCATGTTCATACTGTATAAAGTCATGTATTTTTATTTAAAGTTCCTATATTTTTAGCACACAAATGCTAGAAATAGAGGTAAGTGTAGAAATGTTTTGGAAAGAGATTACAACATGTTGGAATACATGTAACAATTAGCAATTAACTGTCTGTAAATATTTGGAATATCTGTCCCTGTTTTTCTATGTAAACACAGAACCCATGTTTTTATAAATGGTGGAATTTCACATATTATTCTAGCAAGAACAGTGACTCACTTCATCTTCAATCTATAAAAGAGTGAAGAAATAGAGAGTGAGAGAACACTGTGACCCTAACAGTTGAGGGTCAAAAGGGGAAGATGGGCACAAGGTCAGAGGTCAAAGGGTACAATGGCTACCATAACTAGGATAGAATTCCTGACCACTGGTCCAACAACCGTGTTTTAATTTTTCGACTAATTTTTCTGCGCATAAGCCATATCTTTTGTAGATTTCAATGCCTCTGCATCCTTGTTATGTGAAAGCCTACTAGATTTCAATGCCTTATGTGAACTACATGAACTATATACGTAACGGAACTATAGTTTAAAAAACTGCTCCTCATTCTAAAATGAAGTAATGTCTTAAAACCACCACTTGTACATTGCCAGAAGTTTCCTGCACTGAATAGTGAATTGTATCATCAATCTTTTAGGATCGAGAACTTTCTGTTCCTGTTTTCAAGTTCACATTTGAAGGGGGCAGAAGGCAGATCAAGAAACAAATAGTGATGAAGTCATGGAATGCTGGGTCAATGAAAAAAAGATGAGCTATAAATTTGAAGCTTTTTGTCCAGAGTGGAGCCGCCCCAGGACATCTGAAGGGGGCCAAGAGAACTGCTTTATTTAGAGGAACGGGGTGCAGTCACAATGATGTCATTGCCTCGACATCTGCACAGTGCTAACAGACAGACTCTGTCAGGGGCTAAAAGTTTTGCTGAACATGGTACCCTTGTTCCCAAGGCTGTTGGGTTGGGACTTGGAGCCAAGAGTGACATGGTAAAAAGACTAATAAGAGATCCCAAAGGAGGTCCATTATGAAGCACAAGGTTGACTGAGGAAGGACCCAAAGAAGACCAGAAGGTCAGTGTGGGGCAAAAAACCTATTGAAGGTACAAAGTTGTTTTGGACATTAGTTGACTGAGGTTAAAACCTGTGATAATGACTAAGGGGTTTAAGTCAGCTGAGTGTAATTGTTTCAACATATCTTCAGATAAATTGTATAGGGAAGCATACTGTGATACTGAGGTATGGTTTGCCCTTATCTGGTCTCAAAATTCTCACTTTTGACAATGACTCAGTTAAAAAGCTTGATCAGAAAGACCATGTCGATCAACCAGGTTCATCAGCTAAGATTTGTGTACATATGCAGGTTTAGTTCTTGCTGAGACAGAAATAAATGAAAATTTATACTGATCTAAACTGGCCCACAATGTGAAAAAAGCACTATACAAAAGACCTGAATGTTCATGAGAAAGGTCCTCTGCAATCAAATTTATTTTATTTAGCTACATTTCACATGCAGGGATGCAGGGATGCAGGTCTTAAGTGCCCTTCCCTAGTGGAGCCTGTGATCACACTGACAAGCTGATTCGGATTCATTTGTATTGATCTAGTTTTGGACCCTTGGGTGTGTTGTGTAAGATCTAACCATGTGGTAATAGCATCTGTTTCTTGTCATCTTGTGAGAACATTTTTTGAATCTTTGCCCAAAAGTCTATGATGATTCAACTCAAGTCTTTCGAGAAAGCTTTACACCTGACATAGTCAACACATTATAATAAGCGGAACAATATAATTTATTAGACACTTGTTTGTTCTAACAGGATTAGTCCTTGCCTTTATTAGTAATGATGCTAAAACACACCAGATGTAGTTTACGTCTTGTTACCAAACTGTTCTGTGGACGAAAAAAGCAACAGTTCCGTGCAGCTCCTCCAATTCCCATACAATTCCCGAACAGTCTGACTGAGACAGCTGCTAATTTATTTCAATGGCTTTAATGATGAGTAATACATTTAATATGTGGGTTTTCTGTCTGCCAGCCTGGGAATCTAGGTCCCTTATGGGCTAATACTTCTCACTTAAGTTTTCTGAGTCTCTTAAAAGTCTCCATGTAGGCATATCAAACCTTCTGGTAGAAACATGAATCAACAGATGATTGTTTTTTCATGAAAGCACAGGGAACCTTCTGATCCCCCTCTTTTAAGCTAATCCATCTAATTAAAATGTGTTGGCCTTCAGGGTAACAGAAAAATGGACCCCCCACCGAACTGGTTCGCCCACTACTTTCTCACACAGAACAGAGGGCAGATAGAGAATCCATTTCTTTTTTTTCACTCCACACACACGATCACTGAACAGAGACTGAATTCATCAGTTGGGCTCTTATCAGCTGTACTCTCTTTGAATGGAGCTCTTTAACGTGGCCAGACTCCACGATACCCGATCCACTGAAGCTATCTTTGTTGCCACATACACATATTTTTGTCATACATGTGCAATGAAGAACATTGCATACCTAAGATGTTCAAGAACCCTCTCGTATTATCCTATAAGACTTTGAAGCCAGTTTTAAGCCATGTAGTTATAAGAATAAGTAAATAAATTATTATAATAATGTTGCCTAACCTAATATATAATGAGTGATATGCCTTTCTTGTAGAAAGATATTTAGAAGATAATTCCTTCTTGACATATACCTGTACCATATGTACCATACCATCACAAATATTTTGTCGTACTGCTTTTGTTGAATATGTAAGCATGTGTAATTGTCTTTGCATGAATAAACAATATATACACACTAGTAAACAATACTGCACTTGAATGCTGGTGACTTTGATACACCAAAACAACTCTTTGCAATTCTGTTCTGATGGTGATGCCGCCTGCCTGTCTGTATAAACAAAAGCTCACAACTATGACATAACACACATTCCAGCTCCCCTAAGAACCCAAAACAACTTTATTAGTCAATAGGGAGAGTTGTAAAACTAAACTGCAATCATTTGGGCCTTGTTACAGAAAACAGAACTTAGCAGCAGCTACCCACATGGCTGATTGTTGATGAAATTTCTCGCAAGCCAGTATTTAGCGGGCAGAGGGGAGTCGATCTGAGCAGTTAGGCAGCTATGTGTTCTGGTCTGAGTGCACATTAAGGGATGGGGATATTAGGTATCCTGTGTTATTAGTGGCAGAGACGGAACCTCTCTCTATCTTAGCCCCTTTGAGAGCATGCGTAGGGGATATATTATGGGATATTAAAGCATAATGATGGGGCTGTGTTTGCCGGGCCATGGGAAAGTGGTTAGCACGTCTCACTGCAGCCCACTAGCCCCAAGCCAGAACCGGGTCAAACTACCACATATAGTCATTAGGGCACAGGGGTAGAGGGGTAAGGGGGGCAGGGATCTGGAGTTTCATTTCAACCCAAACCACTTCACTCAGCCAAACTATCCCCCCACTACTCTATTCCCCTGCCAGCCAGAAGAACCAACCAATGGATGGAGCCTGTGGTATTCAATACGAGTGCATGGTTGTTGTCATGCCAATGGAGCATCTTGGTCCAGAGCTATAGTGAGTGTAGGCATACAAGAAAACCGCAGCACCACAAAAACAACTGTAGGAAAAAGCAAGTGGATTGTGAATCAGGATTCGCAAAATAATTCTTTAATCATTTGCATTTTTTTGAGCAAACAAATCATCTTATTTACTAACTACCCACAAATACAATTTTAAAAGCAGATATCTGCTATGGTATGCTGCTACTTAAATCACCCACAGAAAGCTAAATGGAACCTTTTTGTGTGTATGTAGTCAAGCACATTTTCTACATTTGCAAAGGCACATTCAGTTGCCTGTATGTCAGTGGTGGAATGATTCAGTACAATCATGCATAATTATTTGAAATAATCAGGCCCTAAAACAACAGCATATGCAAATAAATTTCCCAAAATGTTTTCCTTTGCTTAAAGTTACAACTCCTGGTGGAAAGCCCCCATACCTCAAACCCATTTAATGACAGACCTCCACTGTGTGCATGCAGGCTTATGCTTATCTCAAGTATCAGAGAAAGTGTGGAGGAGTCATATCAGTCATTAGGATAGTGTTTAAATTGTCTCACAGAATTTGTTAAAGGAATATGAAAGACAGTAAGATCATAGTTAATAGCAAATACTAGGAAGCAGGAATGTGTGTGTGTGTGTGTGTATGAGTGTGTGTGTGTGGGGGGGGGGGTGAAGACATGGATTATGACATGTACATAATTGAATATATTTTTAAATGATTTAGACCTAAATAGTTCACTTACTTGAAGTGTTTCATTTAACATTATTTTAATCTGGATTTAAACTTTGTAATCCCATGGATTTAAGACAGGATTAGTCATATGATAGCATTAGGTTCAGAGGTCTGGTCTGCCACCATCAATAGTGCTTTCCCATGCAGGCCACACCAACGCAATGCCATATTTCAGTGCCTGAAGATAAGGGGATTTAAATGACAAAATTCAACAATCCATCCAGTTTTTTCATATCTCCAACCTCATGGCTTTTTAAACAGTTTTACATTTCAGACAATAATTTGTAACGCCTTGTCAATAACTTCTTTGTCAAGAACTTCCCTTTTTTAGTTAAGATTGAAATATTCCAGAAGATTCATTTGGTTCTTTGTTGAAATGCATGTAAATCTAAAAAAGGCTTTCAGATATGCTGTTCCATAGCATTCCAATCTCCTTATCATTTTCACGTGGCATAATGCTGCTTGCATGCTGAGGAGATGTACAGTCATATATTCAGGCACTTCAGTGGAAAAAGACTGATATGGCTTAACATCTAAATCAGTCAATAATGTCAGCCTGTGGTGTAGGTGGGTGCTTTATAAAGTGGGATCCCACTGAAAAGAACTTAGTTTCCACCTGAAGAGATTCTCAAATGCCTTTCTCTCTATATTCCCATTTCTTCTACTAAACTGTGAGAAAACTTCGCTCCATACAGCTCATACATATTCATAGAGGGGGGGCTCCTGTTCGCGCCTGAAAGAGCTTGGCGAGGCTTGTCGTTCGCATTGAGAAGCGCTGCGGAGTAGCTTACTGGCAGCAATGGAAGTGCCCACAGAATGAATTCACATGCAAATGCAATTCTGAGTCAAAGACAGTCTTAATTTAGCCAGATTTCTGTGTGTGCCATCCCCACTGATGGGGACGTGCGTCCTTGCACAGCGCTTGTGCGTTTGTGAGCATCGCATGCAGATGCTCCATGCTCACAAGATGTAAAACAGAAAGAGGTGTTTTAAAGAATGTGTTGTCTGTACGCCGGTCATTATATATTTATTATACATGTTATTATACATTAATTACTGTATATTACATTTTAAAAGTAAAATGTGTGATTAAACATATCTGAACTGTCTTTCTTCACCCTCTGATCTCATTTCTGTTGTGTTCCCACCTCTTGAATTTGGACCTTGCCCACATTTGAACCTGAACTGATTGGGTGTCAAAAGCAGTTGCCGGGGCAGGTTTAGTGGGGCAGAAGCGGTTGCTGGGGTAGCAGCGGTTGCCAGAGGCATGGCAGATTACTAATCAAGGGCAGAGGAGGAGAGTGGTAAAGCCATTTGGGGGGCTTTAACATATGAAAAGCAAGAGAGGGGGCTAAGGAACACTAAGGATGAGTCCAAGCAGGATGGTCTCTCTCCCTGTCAAAGGAGGGGGGGTGATGGTGGAGCAGGGGGTGTGAAGGCAATGGGTCAACAAAAGCCCTATTGAGTATGAATGAGTCCCCCACACAGCCAGAGATGGGGGAATTCCTGTAACTCCCCACTGTGCTGGAATGACATGAAAAGATTACCATAGCAGTAGAGGTTTCATACTAGCCTTGGATATCCATTGGAGAGAAACCCTCATGATTTATACGATATGGGGAAACTCCTTTACGGCCAGGCAAAAGCCTCATTTGTCCATTTCTGCTCTATGTTTGTTCAAAAAGTCTACCAGTGATGTTTTATAAATGGTTAATGATGGAGGATGATATTGAAAAACACACTTTTATAATTGAATGTGTATATGGAAATGCATATGTTGCCACATGAGTCCTTGTGATTTCATTACATGTGCGTGTGTGAGTTCAGCTGTAAACCTAAGACTCCATTTCCTGTCTTTGCAAGCATAATGACTTGGATTTAGTGCACTTATTCTATGATTGCACCAATTAGTGGTTTTACTGGTTACCCCAACCCCTCACTAACTGGCTGATTATTTATGTCCATCTGCAGCAGGTCTAACCTGGCTCAGCCCAGGGGTTCATTCTCTGTACATTGCTTACTACATCCAATATCAAATGACAAAAACAAGATGTTCTAATCTTTAGTTCTTCCAACACATGTGTGGATTTGATTAGTATAGCAGGATTGAGTTGTGTGAGATTATTCCACACTTATGAATTGCTTGAAAAGGCAGAATGTATCCACAGTGATCAGCAATGTTGCTATTGGCTGGTTGTTACATCCAAAAAAAATGTTTTTTAGAAGGCTTTTTGAAATCTTTGAAATTGAAAACCTTATTAAAATGCAAGGGAACACCTCAAAAGATGCAAATGCATACATAATTTATTTTAAAACACACTGTTAAATATTGTTTTGTCTGTTTGCAACAGCAACCAATGATAAAGCAAATAAATAAAGACAGGTTGTGGTCCTGCAGCCACAAAACTTCAGAGCAAGTGCTAAATCACAATTTCATACATTAACATTGTTTTCTGTATTCATGTTGCAGATAAAAGATGACTGACTGCTGCCTATTATCCACTAAGATTAAAAATGAAAATGAAATGCATGTTTGTCTTGATTTTATTCAAAAAGAGTCATAAGAAATGGTCACAATGCAGTTTACACAGGCCCAGCATAAGTTTATGTAATTGAGCTTGACATTTCTATTTTCTCCTACCACATTCAAAGAATGTGCCAAAAACAAAAAAATACAGACACTAAATGAGCATGTAAAAAGTTTTTGCTGCACCCACACCAACATGTTAGTATTTTGTCAAAAACCACTGTTATATCTTTCCTGTAGCTCAGTGGTTAGCGCATGGTGTTAACAATGCCAAGGTTATGGGTTCGATCCCGGGAATTGCACATACTCACAAACAATGTATAGTATGTAAATCGCTTTGGATAAAAGCGTCTGCCAAATGCATAAATGTAAATATCTCCCACTGAAACAAACAAAATTGACTTGACGAAAGTGGTTCCTTTTGCGGTGTTTATAGTTGCATATTTATACAGTAGAGTGTTTCATATTTTAAGGCAGTGCCTCATGATTTGCAATAAATTATGCTTTGTGAGTTCTGTTATAGTCATTTCTTTCCATAATATCTTTGAAGGATTTGTTTGCTTTTAGTGATGGATTATGTAAACCTTTCATGTTCATACCTCATGACACATCATGGCCCAACACAAGAGGATGCAGAACAGGCTCAACAATTCTGGCCAGCATCCGAAAACACACACAAAGTGGTGAGCTGGAGGCGATTAGTCACAGGGTCATATTCCCTCCCGTTTTTATCAATTAACACTCAGAACGTGGGAAAGAGAAGAGGAAAAAATTTAGGGATTAAATAAGAGACAGACAGCAACATATGCCACTACAGCTTTTCCTCTCTCTCTCTCTCTCTCTCACACACACACATACAAACACACACTCTCTCTCTCTCTTTGTCTGTGTGGACCATGTTTTTCTCACTCTCTTTCCTAAATGTCCTGACAACATTGCCTTATTTTCCCAACTCTCCCAGTGAAACATAAACTGCATATTTACATAAATGTACATATAATACATATCCATGACTCCCAACATTGCCATTCACCAGCAAACATTTTCGACGGGATTCGGCAGCGTTTTCCAGTGATCTGCTGCAATTTTGACAACGTTATCCAGGGGTTCTCGTTCCGGCTGTTTGGCGGTTCCCCTGTGTGCCTCGGCAGACCGGCAGCATAAAAGAGCGAATTTCCCATAAAGAACGAATTTCCTAAATGAGCTCCACAGACAACGTGTGTCTTTTTCAAGATGTCTTTTCGTTTGTGCATTTCTGGGTGCGGTTATTTCCATTTCCTTACCTCATCCGATGGCCATGATCGTTGTGTTACATGCCTGGGCAAAAAGCATGCTGAGACAGCTTTCACGGTGGGGTCATGCTCTCGTTGAGAGATCTTGATGCC
>JAZGTI010001797.1:0-40989 GCA_036877585.1 Botia kubotai | reverse complement strand
TTTTTAACCATAGTTTGGAGAACAGAGATGTCGTCTTGAGAGAAAGCGCGGCGGAAAATGAAGCCAGCTCCACTTAAGACTTCCTTTCAGCCGAGCTCTTACATGGACTTCAGATCAATAAAAAAACAAGCCCCCAAACAAAGAAAAAATGACCCCCTCCCTCGACCCTTTTCTGCCGTAGCCATTTCCCCATTCTCTTTGCCCCGCCGTGATCGATGAGGGGAAAATTGGGCCGTGATCAAACCCGTCAGTCTTCCGGCTGCTCTGCACAGCGCGCGGGTTCGAACTCCACGGCAGGTTAATTAATAGATGGATAGGCAGACGCGGCTACCCGGCGTCATTTGAGTGGCGGAGGGGGGGAGGTAATATTTATCTAAATTCCAATTACCCTCATCGGAGCTGTTTGATGTTGTCGTGGGGTCAGCTCTCGGCGGGCTGAGCGAACCCTCAGAATTTCAAACACTCGAGCGTGCGGTGAGAACATCTTCATCTGGAGAAACGAGTACACATCTTCAGTGTGCCCTCCTGAAAGCCATTTCAGTTCACCACTGATTTTTTGGGCAGGCAGAAAAGTGCAGCTGATTACAGTGGCGTAATCGGCCGACAGAATGCCAGTGGGGTTTTTGGAGACCGTATTCCCCATTTATGGAGCGAGAGATATCGGTTGGATTTTTTGTGTGTGTCATTTTGGCTACCAATCACCCACACGGCGCTCCATTTTTATTTTGGTGAAAAGTTTTCCACCCTTTCACTTTTCCACCCGTGTGTTAGCTTGGAGTGCCACGCGAAAGGCACAATTAGAGAGAAAAAGTGCTCCACAAAGATTTTAAATTTGTGTCTCGTTCACTTCTACTTTAGTAGAATTTTAGTTTTTTTTACCTCACTGTCATTAAAAACTGTGATCAGCACTGCTGACTCATCAGTGATATTCAGTTGTCGCTTATGTTGGCTGAGCTGGTTGAGATCAAGATTGCTTTACCAGATGCTGTGGTTACCCGAATTGATCATGTGATGTTTTGCCAGTAATAGTCTTATGAAGTTCATATTTGTGAGTTAAATAAATGTTGTTTTGAGGACATCTGGTATTATCACGGGGTTTCAGAAAGCATAATATACAGATTTAATAGTTTAGCTTCAGCTGTTATAATTCTTCAGTGTCTGGTTTGCTTGTAGGATGGACATAAAATGTTCTCAGACTTTGATGACGTCATAGATGCCACGCATCGACTTGTTCATAACAAACAAACAAACAAACAAAACTATTGTCTGTTTTGTGTCACACTGTTTTGTGTATTCATTGTATTTATTGTATTTTATTTAAATCAATCACGTCAGAGGGAAAGTGACCCATGTTTATTCCCAACTGCGGATGCGCTTTGTTTCATTCTGTTGTGCAAGTTTGAACGAATGCCAGTTTAGTCTTGTTCGTTTCCATCTCTGCGCAAGTGGACGAACTTTCTCCATGAATTATCTTACACACTGTATGTATGTGTTCTATTAAAAGAGCTGCGAAATACTACACTGCCGTATCAACATGGCACTGCTGGTAGGGGTATAGGATTGTTTCGAGGTATGGGCCTCGGATTTTCCCGCATTCAGACGCGCTTACGTAACCCCGGGCGAAACATGAGTAGCGTTTACGCCTGAACGCCCTGGAATCCATCGCGCAAATTGATCGGATTCTGCAGTTGGCGTTAAACCGATCCGTTTAAACTGCGCTAAGTGACGAGTTTCTGCAGACGAGGGCTGCGAAACGCGACACTACAGCTGGTGGCGCATGAATTGACGAAGTGCAGACGCAGTCAGTCATGCCTTGAAGCCTTCTGTCCTGCTGCCCCGAGAGAAACGTGGGCTTTGACTTGGCCGGCAGTATGTGACACCCAATATGGCAGCCTTCGACTAATTGATGCCACCTTGTCAACACTAATTACTGCAACTGCTGCAATGAGAAAGCAGCTAATTAACAGACTAACGATGTTTGTCACTTCAGACCGACCCAGATATTTAGGAGATGGACCAAGTCCACTGCCAATCCATCTGCTTATGCGTGTGTGCGCGTGGTTTTGCCTTGCGCCCTCCTTTTGCGTTTGGTTCTCATCGTTTTGATCTATCTGCATTCGCAAATGGCATTTCTTACCTTTCTGTGGGTATTGAGTTTACTTACACCCTTATTTTCGTCTGCTATCACATTTACGTCAGAACTGATTAGGTTCTAGAGATGACAGTTTTCTGGTGTCGTGAGCAGGGGGGGGGAATAGGTGAGCGCTCAGAATTTAAAAGTGGTTGTCAGGAGCTCTCTGTATTTTCTCCCTCAGTCGTCACTTCAAAGATGTTTTGAATTTTGACACATTTGGAACTCAACAAGCTCAACTGCTCTAATTATCAGTGTATGGAAACAAGAGTCATCGCTAATGATGAAGCAGCAAGGGGTTCGAGTGTGTGTGTGTGTGTGTGTGCGCGGATATGTGCGTGTTCAAGTCTAATTGATTTTTATCACACATCTGATCATATACTATAATCTTTCCCTCCGCTGCTGGTTCGCGAACGCTCGGCGTTCGTTTTCTAGGTCAGCCGAGGAGTTCTGCATGCATGAGGAAAATTATAGTTCTGCGCGTGTCAGTAATAATTTCAGAGGTGTGAACTTTGATGTGCTGTGCTTACTGGCAAACAGAAACACTGCAAGCATTTCATGGTTTTTATTATGGTAAAAATGACTAAAGTTTAAAGTCTGACTCTGTGAAAATGCCATTCACAAGCCATTGTGCTTGTAGACTCTGATGCATTTTCAAGGGAAACAGAATAATTATTAAACCAGAAACTGATTCAGAGGAAAAAGTGAACTATACAGGGTCATCTAAACGTCGATGTGTCATCATTGTAATGGGTTTTATGCATCGCTTTCCACAACGATGACGTTATTGGTTACAACATGTTGTGATGTAGAGAATGTTTGTCTTTGGTAAACTGCAGTTTAGAAGAAAATACGCAGCAATGTTGACTGATGAATTTGCAGATGGTTTGTCTTATTAAATTGCATATTAAAAACACCACGTAGACATATAAACAACATTAAAGACTTGACGTTCACCACAGGCGGTAGTATAAACAAAATTGGATGAGAATTTATTTGCTTTATTTTATCTGTTGGTGTCATAAAGCAGAGTTTGTTGGTGACGTCAGCTAAACTTGAACTACGACGTTAACTTGAACTAACCAACCACCCACTGATAAAAATACATTTTATTGGTGGCTTAACTCATCTTTGTGTGTGTTTGTTTCTCCTCAGATTCGAGTGGATGGCATACCACCGCCACCAGAGAACGCCTTGCTGTACGAGACCGTCTCGGTCGTAGAGGGCAGCCCGATTCTGCGCGACATGATGTTCAGTCCAGATTATCAATACATCTACCTGCTGAGTGAGAAACAGGTGAGATTCATTTGAGAACTATTCTGAAGTTGTTTAAGATGAGGTAAATATTAACAAGGTACATGTTGTTTTTCATATTCAACTTTTTTAATTATTTAGGGACGGGATAAAGAGTATATCCCAATGGTGATCTTAGACAAATATGGCAGGTTGTTGTTGTTATGTAACTGATGTTTTGGCCAATAATGATATTAAATGTAATGCGCGTCATCTGGCATGGGTAAAAGTTTGCTAGTTTTAATTTAAAACCGAAGCCGTGGAATGATCCTCCTTCAATACCCTTGTGACTTATTATATGAATATTTCTTCTTCCTTTTACTTTTAAAAGCTCTATCTATAACTGTTGCCTCTCTACTGCCATCTCTGTCTGAAACATAAAATTGCAGGTTACTTTATACTTCTCATGAAGAGAAGCAAGAAAGACATTTTCTGGGAAATGGTAAATCAGACAGATCAAATTTTTAAATCATTATTATTTATAAACTTACCATTGTGAATCAGGGTAAGACCATTTTGAATAAGTCATGTACTTGCTCAATAACACATTTTTGGTCGTTTTTGTATAAAAAACGGGTTGCAGCTTTAACTGTTTTTGTATGAAATCTTTCCATATTTTTACCCAACCGTGTATCACTGTTGTTTTTGCTTTGCCAGTTGTTGTTTGTCGCTAATTCCTTCGCTATTCATACCGCTAGCGAAAACGTTTGTGCCGCGCAGTGAGAGGAACGCATAAAGACACATTTGTCAGGAGGGAGTGGACGGCACCCAGGGCCTCATTGCTGCGCTGCTTTTGTTTTAAGACCCCAAGCAGAATCTCAGATATGTTGTTTTAACATCTGCGAGACAGGAAAACAGAATATGAAACGCTAGTTCGCGACTTTGAATGGGAGCCCCAGCTGCTTGGCCCTAATAAGAAATGGCGGGGAAGCGTTTCAATCCAGAGCGGAGCGGAATAACAGCCTTCCCATAATGCCCCATTATGCTACTGCAGGAAAGGAAGGATGCATGGAAGTTTGTCAGCGGAACAGACGAGGAGACTCTCTCATACAGTACAGCTGTAGATCGAATAAAGCTCTCCTTTCTTCTCCATTTTCCTCCCTCTCAACGCTCATGTCTTTCTCTCAGAGAGAAAGAGACAAGCAGAAATTTGTTGCTTTGTGCATTTTTTGAAAGACCTCATTTCTGCGCGTTTCCTTGAGGCGCGTCGGTTCAAGTGACGCGCTAAAACGCGAGCAACGCTTCAGTCCTTTAGCGCAGGGATATTTTTAAATTCTTATCGGTGTGATTCAGACAAAAAGGGATAAAAATTATAATGTGTGCTCCGGGCTTCGGAGGAGTGTAGGCAGGAATTAGACATGCAGATAGTGGTATTAATTTCACAAGCGTTTGCGCTCGAAGGTAGAGCCGTTTCATGACGTGTGCTGAGCGGTATAGATTTAGAAAGATATTACCATTTTTACGCCTTTTGTTGATATCAGATACATGTGCTTTTAGGTGTGCAACTTCTGACAGGATACGCAGCTTACTATTTTAGTTTGAAAGAACGTTCCCGTAACGTTTCCAGTAAGTAACAAAGAAGTAAAAAACATTGTTTTGAAAGTTGTAGGAACGTTCAAAACGTCCAGTTTTTAAAATGTAGTGTAACATTATTTCTGGGTTATGTATGTAACTTTCTTAATTCTGTCATTTTTTAAATGTTCCACCAACTGTAAGAATAACGTTTCTGAAATATATAACATTGAAAAAAGGTTCTGCAAATATTACTGCAAGAATGTTTTTGATAACTTTGATAACCTTTTAGAGAACATTAGCCAACATTCTGAGGGTTCCCCGTTACCCGGGTAGCCATAGCACGTTAGCTTTGAAAGTATAAGATCCTGCCTTCCCTTCAGAGTGCTCTCTAAAGCCACGCCTATTCCAGTAGTGTGCGGAGATATGTAAATATATAGTTTGACAGGTGAGTAGGACATCCTATTATTGCATTCGGACCGAATACAATGATTGGACGAATATTTTATGGTCCTGTGTGTGTATATACTGTACATATACATCATCTCTCTTAAACTATGAAAATGGTACGTACATTAGCATGTCAGAAACAGGATGGTCGTCGCTCATGAGAGCAGTTGAGTTCTGGGAGATTCCCAGAGTTCCCAGGAAGACTAAACTAATAGATTAATAGGGTCTTCCTCTCACAGTCTCACCCCTAGAAAGAGTCACTCATGTGTTAAAGTGCCGACATTGAGCTTCAGACATCCATATTTGTGTTCAGAACCAAATAAGAAGTTAAAGCATCAGACAGCCCTGAACCGATTGATCTGTCTTGAAGCTGATTAAAAGCTTTTCTTTACGAACGGATCGTAAGCGAATTTATTCAGCATATTAATCTAAAAACATGAGCCAAAAGGCTGAGCTGGGCATGACTGGAAGAGACCGAGCGTTTATGACTCCAGACCTACTCAGAATGATTAGCTCTCGTCCTGTGGTGTCAAAGGTTGCGATTTATGAGAAGAAAAGTTGATATCAGCTGAAAAATAAAATTATATTGTTATTCATTTCCTTATAAGAACATTCCTGTCGATACTGCATAAAATTTTCGGTTTGTTTCATGAGCCGTATAAAGCTTCTTGTGTTTGTCAGCAAGTGGAAAAAGAAAGAAATAATATTTCTGTATAAACAATAATATACGTTCATCTTTTTCGACTAAAATGCATATCACAAAACAAAACATCACAATTAAAATGATGCTGTTAACTTTCGCCTCTCTACCGCCATCTCTGTTTAAAACATAAAACTGCAGGTTTCTTTACGTACTTTTTCTTGCGTACGTTAAAGTCAAATGAAGCCAAACTGACATTTCCCGGGAAATCGGGCTCAACAGCTCAAATGATAAATTATTATAAACTTAGCGTGAAACCAATGAAACCATTTTTTCGGTTATTTCGAAATTTGGAAACACCTTCTATAGCTGTAGATGTTTTTATTGTAACATTCATCTGTTGTTGTCTGATAAACACAAAGATATACGAGCCGTTAGAATCGTTGTCACCGATTGGAGCGTTTCCCTGTCAATCAGAATCTTTGTGAGGTCCCCGTAGACACACAGCGCCCTGTGCACCTTATAAACTGTGAGGGAATAGGTCAAAGTCAATAATTCATAGCTTACACTGACCACTGGAGTCCCTGGATTTGAATTTCATTTTCAGCAGGTGCATGCGGAGGTGAGAGAGTGTATTTGCTGAGATAATGACCCGCCGCCACTCCGAGCCCGTGCGCCGCGAAGAGATCTGTGAACTGCAAGTTTTCAGAGCGGCGTCATTATTTACCTCTGCGCATCACATCTGTAATTCAGCCATTTCTTTGAGAGAGAAAGAGAGACAGAGAGAGAGAGAGAAACAGATAAAGCCTTTCATTTATTTGGCATTCTGCTCATCCATCAAGAACTGACAAACCAAACTGCTGCGTTTACCGAGCTCGCACAGGAATCGTTTTCCTTTATGATTATATGGTAACCAGTAAGACGAGGCCCAATGGACGTTTCCTGGCTGTATGTATCGGTGTCTGTAATTCTGTTTGTGTCTTTCAGGTGGTTGTTGGCCAGGCTCTGACAATGACTAGCCCCCCCGTAGCCGATAATTTTATCCCTTAAAACCCACCCTTGATCATCAATATGACATATTTAAATGTTTTCCTGTGAAGATCTCTTTGTGGCTTAAAAGAGCTTAAATTGAACTCTACACCCTTGCTTCATTTAGTATGCATGCATCAATGAATATGCAAATTAGTCTCCTCCTTCATTCAGTCACATCAGCTCGGACTACCTGATCCACTCGGTCCACTCGTTGACGTGATTGGTTACAGCATTTGTGATGTAGAAAAACGGGCGTGTTTTTGAGCCTGTCTTCGGTATTCTGCAGTTTTAAGGGGAAAATACTCAGAAATGGTGTTGACTGATAAATTTGCACATGGTTTGTCTTAAACATATTAAAAACACCACACAACACAACGCTTGTTTAACAACATTTGAAGGACTGGCTTTTCCAGGAAAGCAAAATTCTTCAATTTAGCAAGATCTTCATGTGGTTGTTTTACAGTGATTGCAAATGGGGACCGGGGCTGTTTAGCTCCTCAAATGGTGATTAAAAACATCATATGAGTAGCTTATGTGTCAAGCCCTATCATACAGGTTTGTAGCGCCACGAGAGCGAGTAAATGATGACAGAATTTTGACATGTTGACTCTAAGTGCCATCAGACATCTGAACTCGATTATAAAAACGGTACATTTATGCATAGCTATGTGGCGGAATAAATTAACATAGACTAAACAGACTGAAACTCACCCACCCACCCAGCCTGACTTGCTGACGCAACACACACGCACACACACACATGCACACACACACACACACACACACACACACACTGCCAACAGCTACTCTGCACTTGAAAGACTGATCTATGTCCCTTTTGGGTGGGGTGTTTTTTGTGCCTCTTGTTTTTCTCACTCTAAATTCTAATCTTGCCAGCGATCAAAGGCGATTACAACTCCACCGAATGAACATTTTTAGAACTTCTGCAGTTTTCAAAAACAACTGCTTTTGCGTTCCCACTTTCTCCGAGCTTTAAGTAAGCCAATCAGCTGGCCCGCGACATCCCGCGCTAACTTTGATCCACAAACCCCTTTGCTTTTGGTTTTAATATGTTTGTGTTATTTTTGTCTTCCCAGCTAACAAATTTAGGTTCTCTGAATGTTTCCCTAATATTTACAGTAGGTAACAAAAATGTTCGTTATTTTGAACATTCTAGGAATGTTTAAAATGTCCAGTTTTTTAGACATATCGTATTAACTTTATTGCTTGGATTTTAGAACGTTCTTTAAACTTTCTAAAAAATTCTAACTTTGTAACTTTTTAAAATCTTTCACTAACTTAAGAACTTAAGTTTGCATATTTTGTGTATATGCATGATATATACACAAAAACATTTTGGATAACGTTGAGAGAACTTCTACAGAATGTTAGCCATCATTCTGAAAACGTTCTCTGTTAGCAGGTTCAGACCTTCCACACCTACAGCCTGCCTGTAATCTTTTATATAAGCACCTGTTTTTTTAGGGTAGAGATGAGCCAATTCGCTTTTCTAATGTAAGATCCTGTTTGGTGATTTCTTCCATGCGAATCACCACATCTGCAACGATTATACTGTTACTGTCCCGGACATGTGGTTTTATGAATCTCTTCTGTGCGGTTGTGTAACATTCTTTCCTCTGCTTGAGTTGACTTTGATGGTATCGTAGAGTTCGGGTTTATATGGATAGGCCTGGGAATGTTTTATGGTCTCTCGACTGTGTGCTTCTGTAAGGAAAATCCTGTCTGTTTGAAATTGTTTACAAACACAGCTGAAATGATTTGCGGCTGAATCCCGGACATATGTAGTTCAGATGGATGACGGAAGGATTGAATGAATGCAAGTGTTGAATTGAACTATGTGTCATGTGACCGTCAGATGCTCTGATTGGGCAGTTTCTGATGGTAGCCAATGGTAGAGTGGTGTTTTTGATACCGCCACAATGTTACACTTTTTAGTGAAATCATCCAATGAATGACTGACTTACTGCATTGTCTCCGCATATGAATACAAAAGCAGAATGTATTTAAACGATGGAAAATGTAGACACTTCCCCTTTGAAAAGCATCCATTTTTAATCCGGAACATTTTAATGGTTAAAAATGAAAATAAAAGCAGTTATTGAGCAAGTACACTGCCCTCCATAAGTTTGGAAACGCCCTAGAAAAGTGGGGTTTTGAACAATATTGCCATGAATCCTTTTTAATTTGTGCTAATTTTGCACTGATAAGGGACAACACAACCTACGAAAACATATTTTATTACATAAACAGTTTATACATAGAAAAAACTTAAATTTTCGATTCATCAAAACATCCTCCATTAGCAGCTATTACAGCTCTGCAAAATCTGAGCATCCGAGCTGTCAGTTTATTCAAACATTGACTTGATATATTACTCCAAGCCTCCTGAAGGATTGACCAAAGATGATTCACACTGGTTGAACACTTCTTACAGACATCACGATCCAGTTCCTCCCATAGTAGCTCAGTTGGGTTGAGGTCAGGTGATTGGGGGGGACCATTCCATGACAGACAGAATAAATTATTATTGCTGGTCTTCAATGATAATGTCAAATTACTTTAATGTATTTGCACCAAAAAATATGGATTTATGCTGATATCGTCCAAAACCACACTGTGCCAGGGGTGTTTCCAAACTTTCGGAGGGCAGTGTACATGACAAATCAGTGCCTTGGGCGAATTTGCAACGGCAAGTGTATAGTAATGATTTATAATTTGAGCTGTCGAGTCTGATTTCCCAGGAAACGTCAGTTTGACTTGTGGTTACGTCACGTCTGTGAACAGAAATAACAAGATCTGGCTACTAAATCTCACAGTGCAGCATTTGTAGCTTGTCGTCCATGTTAATTCCGCAAGCAATTTTCCGCTTGCAATTTCATGTTTCGATCAGAGATGGCGATAGAGAGGCAAAAGGATTGCAGCTGTAATCGATGCAACATTTCAATGCAACATCAGCTGTGGAGATGTTTGTGTGTGAATATATTAGTGTGACATGCATTTTATTAATGTGCTACAGGTGAGCCGTCTGTCAGTGGAGAGCTGTTCTCAGTACAGCTCCTGTAGGACATGTCTGGGCTCCGGGGACCCTCACTGCGGCTGGTGTGTCTTACATAATAAGTAAGTCTATGTCGTCTTGTTACACAGAAGATTTCCAGCTTTTGCTTTGCAATGACTGGATGAATATAAATATGTATAAATGTCATGAACAAACAATCCTAACCAATCAGTAGTTCATGTACATTCATATTTGATTGTATATAGAAATGTTATAGAAATGTATGTAGAAATATATAGAAAAGTTTTATACATTAGGGTTAATGAAATTTCTGTATGAGTCATAGGAATGTACATTAAAGGTATATAACATTATATAACATAATAGGAATGTACTCATGTCTCATGTCATTCCAAACCTGCGTGACCTTTTTTCTCTGTGGAACACAAAAGATATTTTGTGAAATATTTTGTCTCGGTGGTTTTGTGTCTGTACAATGGAAGTCAATGGGTGCCACTGCTGTTTAGTTACCAGCGTACTTCAAAATATCTTCTTTTGTGTTCCTCGGAGGCAAAAACATCATACAGGTTTGGAATGACAGTGAGGGTGAGTGAATGATGGAAGAATTACAATTTTTGGGGGAACTATCTCTTAAACCGATACTGTTTTAGTATGATAGCATTAACATGTGATTTTACAGCCTGACTCAAAGCAGCATGATCATGGACAGATGTGCGGTAAAATTAATAACAACTGTGGGCTGTTTCTGCTATGCGCTAATATAGATTTCAGTTGAATTGTGTCTTCATATATCAGCTGTTTTCCAGCTGCTCCGAACGTGTCTCATCCGATCAGATATTCAAAACTATCCATTTATAGTCATGCGTTTCCCACCGTGCCGAATTTGACATTCAGAGTAGAGAAAAACAGTCGAGCTTTGATACGCAATCTGCTTTCATTAGAGCCATAGCTGTTCTTACATGATCCCCTGAAAACCTGCACACAATTCATTCATTAACTCCTCAGGACACCTTCGAGAATTCTGGAGCCCAGCCAGCCAATCAGAGCGCTGCGTCGCTTGTGGCTGCCATTTCGACTACCTCATGCAGCACTTGGCAGGTGACAGCCTTCCCCGCATGTTTGCTTCTCGTTTCTTTCCTCCGGTTGATCCCTAGATAGCAGCTGGTCATGGGGGCTGGTGACGGCCGTCAGGGGAAACAGGAAGCGTCTGGCTATTGCTGGCTCTCCGCCACCCCACGTTGCCTATCGCCTGTCAACAGTATGCTCGAGTCTTTGCAGTAATGGATGAACTCTAAGAGAAATCCCGGTTCATAGTGTGCTGTGTTTAGTCAGAGCCGGGAGAAAGAATGTGTGATCGCGGAACATGCTGCTTAATTTATGGAGTGTTTGCTGGAAAGAGATGGGAAGGGTTTTGACGGAGTGTGTGCGGACCGTGGAGGGGGCGGCAGTTGGGTTTTGGGATACGGATCAGAGTTCGAGTCCAGGAGCTTTGACAGAAACGAAAAAACACTTTGTCTTTTCATCTGCACAATCTGTACAATGTGCTTGGCTTTGGTTTCTTTTGCGTTTCGCAAATTGAAACCAGAGTCAGCAGTCGTAGCATTGCCGAACTGTTTGACAGCGGTGTATAGACACAGATAAAGTTATCCGGAGGTGAATGATAAAGCAGCTTTGTTCTGGGTGACTGTAGAGACCATTGTTAAGTTTTAACAGTCACAAGAAACTCCAGTCTGATGTATTCTGTTCCATCGCTATACCTTCGGCAAGATACGGATCTTTAATTAAGATGTAAATCGTCGTCTGGGAAAGATGGAATAATTAGCGCGGGCCTTTCCTGCACACATCGGAAAATGACACTTGTTTGCATATTAATAGCACATGCCCAGACTTTACGTGACCTCGTGACTGCCTCTGCAGGTCGCAATTAGCAACAGATCAGCGGCTTTAATGGCCGTCGCATTCGCCGCATACGAACCCCGGGTTTTTTCAAGAGGCCGTGACCTTTGACCTTACCCGTGTCACTCCGGTTTGTCACTCGGCCCAGGCTATTTTTATCCAGGTAGGTTCAGATGACAGATGGGAAAACGAAACTACAACAATCAGGAAGGATGTAGGAGTGTGACAGTACATCTATCAGTGTGCGGCGGTCAGGTCGCATGCTGCCCGCCGTGCAGCGTGTCACTCGGGCGAGATCCGCTGTGAGTCGCTGGAAACGGTTTGCTTTGACGGTGAAATCACGACCTTGAGACTAGCCGGCACACAAGTGTCTCCTCTGCTGTGTCTAGCCTGTTTTATTAAAGTACAGCTTTGAGTATTCGAGTATATCAACTCGGGTTTCATTTTACACTGTAAATGTTTAACTCCCAGGGCGTAACAATACAAAAAGTGACCTTTGACGAGTTCCTGTTTGAACATAATAATAAAATACTGGCGTATAACTAAAAACTAGCTTGTGCACTGGTGCACTAGCGGCATAATTAGCAGCACAGAGATGGCAGGTCGTCTGAACGAGGTTTCTGTGCAAAATAATTGAGCACTCTTTGAAATCTCAGCTGTAACTTAATAATGTCACCCATTCACGGACATTAAAAAGTGCTGTGCTGATTATAAGAACCTCTGCTTTCTGTCTGCTTTGAATAGACTGTTTCACATGCAATTACTGTGGCGTTTCGGATTCGGCGGAATTGTACGGATGTTTTGCTAATATTTAATAAATTCGAATTTTTGAATAAATAGTTAATGGTGCTTGTCGTTGCCAAACTAACCGCCAGGGTCTTGTGGGCGGGTCCCAGGAAACTGCTAGGCAGTTGCTAAGGTGGGCCGAGTATTTTTTTGTTGTTGTTATGGTTGCTAGGGTGTTCTGGGTGGGTTTATTTTTACCTGTTTACCATCAGGTGAAAGTAGTATTACTTAAATTAATAGCACACCTCCTCGATAAATCACATAAGTATAATTCAGGATGAGTATTCTTTGTAAAAGTGGTTTTAAACAATACGTTTCGTAAACGCTGCAAATATTTTAAATGAAGTGAATCGAATAGGGAGTTTCTCCGCATTTTTAGAAACTCATTTTTAGGCCCTGTACACTAAAATTCATAATGCAATCCTTTGAGGAAATACTTCATTTCTTGTGTAGTTCCCTTTCCAGAAATTGTTTCCTGTTGCAAGGCGATAAAGGTACATTCAGATTAATTTTGCTTCACTTAGTAGTTTCCAATTACAGGCAGTATTATCAGGTTGATATTCTGGAGAGAAGAATGAAATTGGATATAGTGTGCGTCTACAGATGGATGAATTTAAATAGACTGTTTTACAGCTCTGTGTTTTATAGAAGGAAACTTTGAATTGAAAAGAACACGAGCAATCCCACAATGCATTGCTCGTTATGTACTTGCATGTGCTAACCTACAATCATGCGTGGGTGGTTTTTTACACTTCACATGCGTGCATTCTTGCGCCGTAGCAGCACATGCAGTGAAGAGTTGGTCTTTAGGTTGAGATTGTCTTTAAATGAGTGTCGTAAATGTTGTTATTTTATTAGCATTGCTTGCTAATGCATGCATCGCTTGTATTATTGTTTATACTCTTGGTTTACTGATTTGAACAAACTAGTGCGCACTACACTGGTGACTAAAGAAAGCATGACTTTCATTTTTATCAGAAAATATAAAAATTAATTTTGCAATATATTGTTGCTTTTCAAATTTAGGATGGGTGTAAAAAGTACTTTTATCATGCTCTATCTTTTTCCATTGTCGTCTTCTGTATTTTTCATTGTCTTTTAAAAATAGATGTCTGTCCCTCCCATCTTAACATAACTGTCGTTTTAATTACTAGCACAAATGTTCATAATCCTTTGTGTTTGTTTTTTTTGTGTGTGTTTTGCAGATCGAGATCTGTCATACGTGGTCTGCAGATCTGTTATCTTTTATCAGCACACGATGCTGAATATTGACTGGCACACCCATGGTTTTGTTCAGTGGTTATAATGTGCCTTTGTTGACAAGACAGTACCGTTCTCAATAATAATAATAATCATATTTAGACACATAGCCTCAGTTTCTCCAGTTACGGTAAAACATGCTTTTTTGCCATGATATTAAAGCTGTTCGGCGTCTGTGTTGTTCCAGATGTTCCAGTTATTTTTTTAGCTTGACCTTGCTTATCGCCATAAATTACGTTTTTAAACCCAATAGCGAATTGCTTCTAGTTGCTGTTTCTAGTTAGTTATAAGCATTAGTGCTTCTGGCGGTCAACGTGTCGGTGAAGTTTCTGACGTCGAGGGTTCAGCGTCGGGTCAAGCAGGCAGTGTGCAGTGTGTGGCCCAGTTTCGTAAACTACACGTGTGTAACTCTGTATTTTTGAAGCCTTTCATTGCGTTCTCCACATTTTTGTTTGCCAGTACCTCCTCTCCTCAGGGAAGGGCGCCGAGCACCGTTGCCATGAGAGATAGCTTTTCACAAACAACCACTGCCAAATGCATCCTTGTTTTTTTTTTTTGGCTAGGGAGGGGATGGGGGGGCAGCTCTGACCTGCATTTCTTCTTGTTTTTTGTCTTGGCTTTGTGTTCAATTCTCAGAAGGGTCTTTAGCCTCTAGCCACGGATGTGGCCAAGCCAAAGGCGGAGAACAAGAGAGAGTCCAAGTGGTAGAAGCAAGTGGAGGAGGGGGGGAGCGGGGGCATCGGAAAAAAACAAAAAACAACAAAGTGTACCTCTGGAAATGGTTTGTGTCCATGGCAACGAGGGGAAGCTGGAAGATGGATTTGCAGTGTAATTCAAATCAGCCCCATTTGGTGAGGTTGTATTGTATTACTGCTCTTGTGGAGGGGCTCTTGTGGGTTCAGGAAAATTAGTAGGTCTGTGTTGGGTAAAAGGACTCTGGTTAAAAGCATTAGTAGGGCTATTATTGTTGGTAAGGGGGCTACGGTCGGTCTAGTCATGTTTCCTTATCTAATATGAAAGATGTGTCATGGGTTTAGACTGTTTTGTTAGTGCGGAACGTAGCGTGCAGGTCTCCGTAGACCCTGTTAGCAGCTCTCTTGAGCGTCCCTCAGCTTTCATTAATGTTCTATTCATGGTTCAGGGTTTTTATGGCTGCTCTCTCACTGGTTGACCTGCTGCCTGAAACCCGCATGCTAATGGTGACTTTGGCGTGTGCTAATTATGCTACTGGTTTGGATGCTTCTACCGGGACAGAACGTACATTGCCAAGACGTCTGTTTGATGTGTTTGTTGTTATCCAGAAGACAGGAGTGTTTGTTCACTCACTGTCAAATGTTAGAAAGCTATGTAGCTGATTTTTTTGAATCGCCACATTTTTTATACAGAGTTTGAGACGTTTGTATGACAGAAATTGTCGTCACATCAGTTTTTGTTCTTAGCCCAAAGTGTTTCTGAAGGTGAAATTCAAATGGAAACGTCCAGTAAAAGAAAAACAGTCTTTTAGTTCCCAGACGACGTCTAGGAAACCGTAAAGGTCGTGTGTAAGACAGACTTTCTGAAAGGCATCGAGAAAAACAGTCATCCTGTCAATACGTTTTTCCCTCAGTTGAATGAACAGGTGGATGTTCCTCCATTGTTCTTCTGGCTAATCAAAGTCAAAGAGACAATTGACCCAGACTTTTAGAGCACTTAGTCCTTTACGAATATATCAATTAATGCACAACATCGATTTTTTCAGGTCCGTCTTTTACCCCCTCACTCAATTTTAACAATCTGTCCACCCGGTTACCTCAGAGCACCACCATCAGAGTTCTCCATTATAAAAGGGCTCTCAGTCTTCAGTCTTTATCCTTTCATTGCCCTAGTTCATCATTTACACAAGGTTCAATGTGACCTTAAGTAATAAAGCAATTGGACTTGAACTGGAAGGAGGAGATGGAGACCGGCGGAAGGAAGCTCTGGAACACCAAATATGGATCATAATAGATTTCTGGGAAATTGCAGTAGCTAAGATGGTTCTGTGAATGTGGAGCTTTCAGCTGGGGAGAAATGAGTTGGTTCAAACAGAGACAGTTGCATGAATGGTCCTCAACCTCCTCAACCTATTACAGACACAAAAACACTGAGACAATTCTCAAAATATTTTCTCACAGAAAATATGAGAAAAATATACAGAAAAATGACTTTTCTGTTCCACAGTATTTCTGTTCTATGCTTCAGTTATTCCGTTAATGCTCGCAGTTCATTAAAGGGTCGGTTGTTGGTTTGAGCCCTGCGCGGAAACAGTCACCATTTGTACCGGTGAGCAAATGTACCGCAAGTCCTAACTGCTTGTACTCAGCATTGTTTCACTACTGTATGTTTCCTGTCACAGGCAATTTACAGCTCTCGTCGACTTCCTGTCCCACATTCTGTTTGCCGTACATACTGCTGACTGGAATCAATACGTCCTTAAAAAAAACGTCCCCGTTTGCTCCCAGCAGCAGGTCGCTGTGATTTTGTTGGTTTGTTGTCACCTGAGTAATTATGTACTGGTCTCTGGTTAGTACCAGTGTACCTGAGTAAAGTGTCAGTGTATCATAAATCACATTAGTTCCAGTTCACCAGAACGACAAGTGCACTTTAATTGGACAAAATCTCATTTTCGCGCACGGAGGAGAAAACAGTGGTGAAAGGCAACAGGAAGTCCTTGAACGTGACTGTACCAGGAGAGATCTTGTCGTTTTCTGTCTGTTTAATTAAGACTTGCTCCGTTTTTTCTATCTTTTAGATATATGAGCATAATTAGAGGAAAACAAATCATTACTGCTGTGTGCATTGCTGGTGAGTAATGGCTTCTCCGGTATCGAGCGCACCTTCTTCGTTTAACAGACGGACGGGCGCGCCGCAGGTAAAAAAGCGCGTTTTGCTGTCACTGATGGAAAATAATGCGATCTCAGACATCATGATAAATTAGGTGCCCGAGCTTTCGGCAAATATTTAGCTTTCCCGCACGCACCTCATTTTGAGGCGCGAGGTGTTTGATGTAATCCGGCCGGCTGGATTTAGTGGCTTTTAGAGGCTTGTTCTATCTCTCTTCTGTGCGCGTTTTTCATTAGCCTCTCTCTGGAGCGACCTTAAAATTAAAACGCATTTAATTTACTGAACGCCGTTACGCATCATCAGCTTATAATGTACCGCCCGCTTTTTTCATCTAGAGGTAATCGACAATAGCTGCTTTTAGGACCAAAGTTGCAAAATATGAATTTGCTCTCGGCGGAGATAACAAGGAACGCGCGTTTTAATGCAGCGTGTCGCGGCTGGTAGCGCAAACGTAGTTACCGTCGTTATGATAGATGATGTAGTTTAACGCGAGTCGGGTTGTGAATAAAGCTTTACGTGTATTAGCGGCACTTGGTAGGCGACCTCCTTGTTCGCAGTTTAATGCGAAAACGGGCGACTTAGCAGCACTAAAAATGTCTAACGAACGTGCCAGTTTTATGAATGTTTTAATATCTGCCAGCTTCCCTCCGGAGAAAACCAAGCCTCACTCCCTCAAGTGCTCTTGGAGAAACAAATGAACGAACATAAAAACAAGTATCTGTACCACAACTGCTGCAGCCATTGCAACTTGGGGACATTTATAACTTCTGTGTTCATCTATTCTATGATGTGGGACGTAATATGCGTCTTTTACACTTCTCAGATCGCCTCTTCGCCCCACCATGGTATAAGTCATTATAATATTGTGGTATTTTTGTAAACTATAATCGTTTTTTGGATAATCCAGTGAGTATATACAAATGTAAGGTACTCATTTGAGTGTTTTCTAAACCAAAAGATAACGTTATACAAAAGTCAAGAAGTCTATCATCAGTGCTTCACATCATTTCACACTTGAGTTAAAAAAAACAACAAAAATACAAAAAATAGTTTTACTTGGGTAAACAAATATAGAACTTATAGCTCTGACTGTAAATTCTGATTGGTTGAGCCGCTTAATAACAAGTTCCTCCTTGTCTTGACTTGTGCTCCTGTAGCCCAACTGGCGGAGCATTGTGTTAGCAGCACAAAAAGTCAAGGGTTCGATTCCCAGGAAACATGTTCTGATTAATTGTATAGCTTGAATGCATTGCAAGTCTGCCAAATGCATAAACGTAAATGTAATGTTATGACTTATTTGAGAAACATCTTGCTCTGTGTTTTTGCAATACTTGTTTCTTTGTCGCTATTATGCACAGATAACGTTAGGCAGTCATGTCCACTCAGATCCATCTGTCATGAAATAAACAGTATAGCAAAATCATCTTAAAGAATCACACATTTCTCTCACACAATTATGTGATCATACAGCTCACCGTTGGTATTAGCATTACAATATTATACAAGTTAGCATGCTGACCTGTATCAGTAGCCTCAAAATATGTGTTTGGATTGTTGATGTTGTTGAGAGGATTCTGGGTATTTGACATTCATTGGCTTGAGTGAACAGAGAGAAGCTAAATCCTGCTCGCCGAAGCTTGAACAAGATGGACCGCTGCTCTCTCCGGGCGCCTCTTATCAGCCGAGCACCGCCAGCCGCGAGCTACTGTGGGGCCGGAAGGTTTCTGTTTACTCATCCGTTTGTTTGTTTGTTTCCAGGTGCTCCAGAAAGGAAGCGTGCGAGAAGTGGGCGGAGCCTCTCCAATTCAGTTCCGAGCTGAAGCAGTGTGTTGATATCACTGTCACACCTAATAACATGTCAGTGACCTCGTCTTCCACACAGGTGAATGAATTTTATGTCCCGCTCGAGAAGCATAACAATCACTGCGGTACAGTGCCATAACATAATAATGCGATTTATCACGCATGTCTACGGCAGCATCTTTTACAAGATTTTTGTACCGTGTAATGAATGCTTTGATTATAAAAATACAATTTATGTAACGATTAATATGAGCATTCAGAGGCTAAAATGTTTTAAGACTGTACAGTCAGATGCATGAAAAAACAGAACACGGATAAAACGCTGTTTTGACATTTGAATAAAGTTGATTTGTGTGATTTTCTAGCATGTCTCACAGGAGAGTGTGTGTGTCTGTGTGCGTCTGTGTGTGTCTGTGTGCGTCTGTGTGCGTCTGTGTGCGTCTGTGTGCGTTTGTGTGCGTCTGTGTGCGTCTGTGTGCGTCTGTGTGCGTCTGTGTGCGTCTGTGTGTGTTTGTGTGTGTGTTTTTGCGTTCTGCTTCAGCTAAGTGTGAAGGTAGCTAATGTCCCAAACCTGTCTGCGGGAGTCACATGCGTGTTTGAAGAGCTAACAGAGAGTCCAGGTGAAGTGTTGGCCAAAGGACAAATTCTCTGTATGTCCCCGTCTCTGCGGGACGTCCCATCTGTCACCCAGGGCTACGGTAAGAGACAACAAAAGCAAAATAAAGACTGCATTAAATGATACTAAGAATGCCTTTAATCTTTGTAACAATGTATTTAGCATGAAATGGAATATTTACCCGAGATTGGGTTTTGATTGGATCACGAAAGGTTAATTATTGGTTAATACTTTATCCCGCCCATGTGACCTTGGTCACATCAGCAAAATGAGTTTCAGAAGTAGAGGAAATTATTAGTTACAATTTTAATTGAGGGTTATTAGATTTTAAAAATGCACAAGTCTCAAAATGTTGAACTACTTTTTAATGCGACACGTTTTCTTAAAAATGCAAAAACCTTTATCACTTTTTCCATCAAAATGTTTGCGCAAGACATTAAAATTGTAGCTAGGATTGGATAAACCAAATGTACAATTGTACAAATGTATAAACGATTACAGGATCCATCTGTCATAACCTCGTTTTCATTCATGTAAATATGCTGTCTACCCTCAGTAAGGTCCAAACAGTGACAGATTCTGTTCCAGTTACCTTGTGTTATGCCTCTGGAATTCTCTGGACTCGGTCTCTGTTCATGTGTTCCTCTCTTGGTTGACTGCTAGCTGCCAGCACTAATTAGTTCTTCAATCATCATTATGTCATAGGGTTAATATGATGTATAATTTACAGCAAGGATGAGCTGCTTCTGCTGAGTCCTGCTTTTTCAATATTTTCTTTATAGTTTGCTCATCTAAGGACGTTTTGTCCGGCCACTGTCGACTTTAGCCCCTCAGTTTAGACGCCATATTTAATTTGATGCTCACAAAACTCAGGCGTATGATCAGTTTAATATTTCATACCGAGATCATATCAAATTTTTTTTGTCTACAAATTTTCAGTGTTTCGTCGGCTGGTTTAAAACGGACTTATTTCCGTCACATCGTCATTTTCATTTGCGTTGAATTAAATTTGGCTGCTCTGCCCGACGCTGCTGGGGAAAAAAAAATTGTGCTTTAGAAATAAATTTTAATTTAATATATTTTTCGTTTTCTCATTTTGTGCTGCCGCTTTTGTGATGACTGATAATTACATAAAACTCCATCTTAGAGCTCCTGAAGGTTTTTCAATAGCTACTCCATTTTTCCTTTTCTCCTCGTTTTTCGAGGTACTCTACGAATACAAATCGTACCGATGGTAACTTTTACACTCCCGATGCCTGTTTTGCCATTAATAACAATTATTGCATGTCCAAATGGAAATATTATGTCAATTATAGTGAAGTGAAGCACACAAGTATAATTTGATGGGCAGAGATGTAGTCATTATGGAACGCAAAAGGGTTGCCGAGTGTAAAACGCGAGTGCATTTCGCTCACAGATGGAAGAAGTGGATAAATGGTCTCGCAATCAAATATATTCGAAAAATGAACATTACTGAGTATATGTGCGGAGCACAATCACGGCTCCCCCCGCGTTACAACATCAGCGAGATGAGTTCAAATAGCCGTGATCACGCTAACTGCATTCTGCTTGCATTTTCCCTCTCTCTCAGTTCATTACAGTCTCTTTGGGTTCTCTTCCAGATAAACGGGTGGTTAAACTCTCGCTGAAGTCCAAAGAGACGGGCCTCAAATTCATCACCACCGATTTCATCTTCTACAACTGTAGCGTCCTGCAGTCGTAAGTATGATGGTCAAAAATGTGCTTCCGAACCTTCACGCGGTGTTTGATTGGATGCATTGGCAAGCGTTGAAGTGGCTCCTTAAAAATTCCTTCGCAAACTCCGTTCAGCCACTTTGTCAGCGTTTTCCCGTAGATTCAGCACTTTTTTTTCTCCATACTCACGCCCTTGCTCCTAAAACAGCTAACGCAGCTGCTGAAATGATTAACTTTTTTGTCAACTTAATAGTGATTTTGTTAAAGAAGAGTCTGTTCACAAAATCGTGACAAAGAAGTCGAGCGTTTTAGCTCAGGGAAAGTCCAGATAGGGGCAATTCAGGAGTTACTGCTTTAATGACATTAAAGCAAAGAGACACACAACGGCTTTTTTGTACAGTGCTAATGTAAAACTTGTCTTTGGCATCAAAATGTGAATTGTTTTGGGAATTTAAGTCCAGCCAAAACATTGTGTTAGTCATGATTTTGTCCAGAGAAACAGTAACTTCCTGAACACATTTTGAGGTAAGCTGTGGCGCTGTCTGTGGTCAGTAAATGAGTGCAGTTACTCCTGAAGTGTAAGCTCAGGGCTGCTGTGTAATTGCAGTGGTTTAATCGTCAGGTAGCTGGATAATATCACAGCTCAGATGGAGTCCAGGCTTCAGGTTGGGTTTGTGATCTGTTCCTGCAGTCTCTTTGTTCTGGGTCTGTCAGTGTGCTGTAATCACACACCCAGACTCAGAACCGCCAGAGGTCCAATGTAACGCAATAGCACCTGTTTACTTTCAATTTAATACAAGGATCCGTATTAAGGCAGATATTAAGACAGCTTTATTAAATTTAGTTTTTAGATTTTTGAGAATAATGTGTGTAACAAGAACCTGGGCTTTTTAGTTCTGACAAAATGTGTAGTGTAGTTAATTAACATTTGTATTTAAAAGCTATCTTTGAGGGTTTTCTTGGCCTTTAATGATTACAAACGATCAGAGTTTTTTTTTCAGAGAATTTTTGTTTATCATTTATGAACAGTTACAGTACATGATCAACACATTGGTACTTTAAGATCAATCCACGGTTCCCACTCCACTTTATATGCATGTCTGTTCATTTGCACTTCAGTTACTGTGGAGTCAATGAAGTGGGTGAAGACAAGTCCCGGAGGCCTGGATCCCCCTTGTTTATTTCCCTTGGCCCCTCCCCCATTGAGCCGGCCACTTTACATCACTTAACCCAGTCAGCGAGCACAATCGCGCATCGTTAGCGCTTCCTTTGTTTTTCAGAGCAGTTTCAGCAGCGATCTGCATCGAAGCAGGAGGGAAATGTAAATGAGTTTATCAAAGGAAAGAAAACAAAGCTAAGAGGGACGAAATACGGCGATAATTGGAGAAAACAATTCGCACCTCGGTGATACGGATGCAGGAAGGATCTCGGAAAATTTGATTACCTTGTTAAATGTCGGAATACGAAAGGATTTGCGCGACGCAAACCGATTCGTGTAGACTCGACAATCTGTTTTCCTGTGTGTGTGTGTGTGAAGGTACAAGGCCCGTGCTGATGCGCCGAGCTAGGCTCGGCAGTTGCCATGGCAACCCAAGCTTGCCAGCATGGCCTAGAACTTGTGCCAGATTTCCTGTTTTCACAAAAGCCCTGTGGGAATGTTTAGCCCTGCAATTGTTCTCGCCTCTGGTGAAGCCAGTGGACAGCACTCGTTTGCCCTTGTGCTCCTCCGTCCATCTTCATTTCCCACAATTCTTTGCCCACCCTGGCCTAAAGAACACCCCCCCCGACCGCCTCTCAACCTCATGTTCCCCTGTGGGATAATGGCCACCTGTGAAACAACTGCAGGAGGTCTCAGAGCGGGGGGTGGGGGATTCGGCGGTTTATCTCTGATAGATGTTTGCAACATCGTTTCTCAGACAACCGTAATGCGTTTAAGAATTATTGTTATATAATAGCTTATATAAACAGATTTATTCTGTTTCATCTACTCATGCATCTGTTTACAGGGATTTCGATGTGCTAGTTAGTTTTGGCTCGGTATTTGGTCATTCATTAAACATATGACATTCTTTTGTGTTTTATTGCTCAACCTGGATATCAGTGTAGCCTCAGATTGCCCGGAAGTGCTTATCAAAGGACAGCTGTGTGCTCTCTTGCCTTTTTATTATGAGTTGGGTGGGTTTCAGAGGGAAATAGTTGACTTGGAATCACAGGAATTTTGTGTTTGAGCTAGTTTTCAAAGGTTATGAGGAGAGTGTTTCTTCTTGGAAAATTTACAGATGAATCCTTAGGAATAAGTCCAGGTTCATGTATTAAATAAGTAGTTCACCCAAAAATGAAATCTCTGTCATTATATTCTCACTGACTTTCAGTATGTAAAAAACAGTGAGCAGGAAATTCTTTAAATCAGCGTTGTTTTTCACAAAAGAAGGAAAACTTTTTTGGCAACAACGTTTGAATGAACACAAGGGTATAAAAGCTGCAATCCAACTTTTTATTGTTAAAAATAACAGCAAAAACCTGTTATCAAGCACATAACAGATCAGCGGTCAATGTGAGTGCTTTATCTTACCCTAATTTGCAATAGAACGTTTATAATAATGATTTATAATTTAAGCAGTCAGGTCTGATTTTGCAGGAAATGTTTGTCTGTAAACAGAAAGAAAAACATCCGGCTACTGTATATTGAATAAACATACCATATATTTAAAAATATATATTTTGGTGTCATGTTGCTTTAAGAATGTTCGTTTTGATGTTGACAGTAACGTATTGCATTTGTGCACAACTGATGAGATGCCGTCTGTCCGAGCTTCACTCTTCAGTCCGTACTTCACATTCAGCCAGTGATGTTTAACTCACTTCATCAGAGTGTCGCCGTTTGGCCGTGCTGTTTTTCAGCCCACGCTCAAATTAAAGCTGAGTGAATTGATGGGTTTTAAACCCCTGACGCAGCATATTGCATATTTCAGGCAAGACTCGCAGATCCGTTTGCAGTATTTACAGCGCATTTCAGCAGCAGCGGAGCGCTGCGGCCTCCTCCACCAGCTCTAGTTTGCATCTTTACCTTGCGGCGCATTAAAACACACCCACGCCGCATGCCTTGCGGGCTGTAATATTAGATTTAATGCCGCCCTCTAACTGAGTTGAAATGCATCCATACGGCATAGAAACTGCGTTAACGCACTCCGAAAAATCCATGATGATCCATACAGTCTTTCTGCGGGGGATTCTCATGAAACTGCAAGAAAATGCCCGTGTTTTATTTTAGTCTACAGTCAAAAGGGAGAAATAAGAGAACATTTTAAAGAAAAATAAAGCTTGTTTTTAACACCTTTAAAATGTGGACCTTGTGCTACAATAATTAATTAATTAGTTAATTTTTTAACAGTTAATGAGAGTTCACCTAAACAGTCTAAAGCACCAACGGTAGTGTTTTACTGTAGTACAGTAAGGCATTACCGGTAGTGTTTTACGTTAGTACAGTAAGGCATTAACGGTAGAGTTTTACTTTAGTACAGTAAAGCATTAACGGTAGTGTTTTACTTTAGTACAGTAAAAATGACTGTATAGTCATTGTATAGTCAGTAATGAAAGTTATAAAGATAAAACATTACAATGCATTACAATATTAAGACTTGGAAGGGGTAAAATAAGACTAGTTTTTTTGTAATATTACAATTCAAAAATGTTATTTTCTGTTACATCGTAATTTTTACCTGCGTTTTTTTTTTACCAGTGAGATTATTACCACAAATCTTTCAGTCAGAAATCTGAGCAGAAAAGTGGCCTCGCGTGAAGTCACCTCGAGCATCTTGGAGGTTTCAGACGTGACCACCCGATGCTCTTTTCTCCTCTTGAGAGAGAGAGAGATTATAGCGAGCCGTGCACCTCCAGCTCTGTTGTGCACGGACTGTTGAACGCTCTTTGAAGGCGATTTCGAGCGTGCCTCTGAAGAGAGGGACGTGATTAGTATGAGATACAGCACAGGCTCCCCGCGCACGCCCCGGCCACCGCTAGTCCAGTCTCCTGGACTACAGAGCAGAGCGACAGCAGATGAGAGCCAGCATGAGGTGAAATCACTCGCACCGGTTGAAATGTCCGCAAACGGTTTCGCGTTTATTTCACAGCGTGCGCTTCGTGTCACGCCACGATTGGCTTTGCTCTGGAGATCACAGGTGTCATCCGCTTGCGTTTCGCCACGGGACGTGACTGTTTAATTGGGAATGTCTTTGGGGCCGACGGCTGAAAGGCCTTTTCAGGGTTGAGTTAATGACTAATTGAGAAAAGGCGAGAAGGAGTTGAGTGTTCAATGGCCCTTCAGGATTAATTGTGTGTGTTGAAGTAAAAGAGCGGATTTGTGACACATTGACCGCTCAGATTTCCAAAAGCGGCGTCTTTATTCACGCCGAGAGAGTGTCTTGGAGATAAAGTCTGACCTGGGGCTTCTTCATCATGTTGCAAAGACAATGAGTCGTATTTTTTATAGGGAAGTATTCTAGGAGATGAAAAGAATGAGTGATGCTCCCAAGCAGTTTGTTGAGGACGGGGATTTTGGGTCACTACTAAAGATGCCCAAAAGGTACCACAAGGTTGCCATTCTGTTTTTGGACCAGCGCCATCTTTGCCACCCTTACGAAAACTAACCATGGTTTTACTTTTGTAAAAGTGTAAAACCATGTTTTTTGGAACACTGATTCCCATTTATTTACCCTACAAATACTCTACTATTACTACAAATACCATGGTAAAATCATGGTGGCTGTAGCCAAAAGCATTTGTTTTCATTTGTGGTTACCGTGGTTTATTTATAGTAACCAAAGGGTGTTTGGTGTAAACTGTAGTAAAACTATGGTGATTTTTTTACAAAAGGGCCAAAAAAGGTGAAATGTGGCATTCACACTGACATCAGTTTTGCATTTGGGTTTAGCAATGTGAAAGCAGACAGATCCTGATTCTCATGTGACTCCTTATTGTTTCTCATCTGTAGGTGCTCATCATGTGTCAGCAGTCCGTTTCCCTGCAACTGGTGTAAATATCGTCACATCTGCACTAATAATGTGGCCGAGTGTTCCTTCCAGGAGGGCAGAGTGAGCAGCGCAGAGGTAAGATTAAACTTAACCCTCAAGGACTTAACCCTCAAGATAACAAATCGTGTATCAAAGTCATTTTATATGATGGTAAGTGGTGGAAATAGTGGAATGTACGGGTGGAGTCTATAATGTAAAAATACATGTAGGTATGAAATTTGGAGGCTATGATGGGGATAAAAGATGGAAATCCTGAAATTTTGAACTGGAACTCCGCCCCCCTCTTGAAATTCCCTCCCTGGACTCTAAATCCTAGAGTCTAAACCCCCCCCCCCAAATACCAGCCCTGGTAATGTTGTTTATCATATGCTTATGTTGATCTTTTTTTTTTGGCAAATTAAACCTAAAAATTGTTGTCTAAAACAACTAAAGTGGATTAATGATTCATTAATCTGGCATTAGCGAAAGAATGCCATTAGAAAAAAGCTGCGATACGTATTGCGTTTGAGGTCAGGACAAGTCAAGACTCAGAACTGTAATAAAACACCATGTTTTTAGTCGTGCACTGTATTTAGTGTCGTACTGCCCAGCCTTAGTACTCACTGTTGAGTGTTTGTTCTCCAATGATCTAGTAGGAAACTGACCATGTGGCATAATCGAATCCAGATGTATTGTAGCTCAATTTTCATTGTCAGTGATTCAATGTGGCTCAGATGACTCATTATCTCGCTGTCCCGAATGCGCGGTAGATTCTCCTGTTCTCATTTTCCTGCATTGCATTGTAATATCCCCTAGAGGACTGGCATTCTTAAACAGAGTATGCATGCTATTGTATCACGACCCCTGACAGGAAACGTGAACACAGCCGAACTGTTTGTGTCCACCCCACAATCCCCTCAGGCCTCAGCAAGCTCCCTCGAACCTGCAGCTAAACGGCCTCTCTGTGTATTTCACCAAACTCCCATCTGTATCTGTCAGTCACAGAATCAGCTCTTTCAGTCAATGGAAGCACATTGTCTGTGTGAACTTTCTCTCACGCTTTGTCGTTTGCTCAACTTCCAGCCAAGACATTTTTTCCACAGTGAATGTTTACACTAAGAGGCTAAGAGGAGAAATTCTTGCAAATGTCTCTCTGGTTCAGAATAGAAATCTGTTTAGGAGATGTTTTAGGAGAGCATTCGTCAGGCTGTGGCGGTGCACCCTTCATTAGAGGTACCTGCTGAGGCATTAAACTTTTGGCGTGGGACTCGTCCTAAATCGCTAGTGCTGTGGACATGAATGATATCTCAATTTGTGCAGTGTGTTGAGGGGAGGTGTGATGTGCAGTAGTTACGGAGATTTACAGTTGTGTCTCTTTTAACTCTTTTGGGCCAGTAAGGAACCATCTAGCAACACTCTAAAATACCTTCCTGGCTAACAGGGAACGTTCTCAGAGCGTTGGCTAGCGTTCTGTAAATATTCTCATAAAAGTATTTTTTAACATTCTATATATATCCAAAACAATATTTTTAAGTTGTTATTAGAACGTTTTAAAAATGTTATAGAATAAGGAAATATGTTTGAATAACGTTCTTATAACCAAGCAATACCATTAATACAACATCTAAAAATGTTTCTAGGACTTTCTAGGATTTGTAACGTTTTTGTAACTTAATGGAAACGTTCGGGAAACAGTCCTACAACCTAAAATTGTTAGCTGGGTTAGCGTTGTGACATTAACCTGTGTACAAGCAACCGCCACAGATTTCCTCAGAAGTTAGTTTGTAATGATGAAATGTTAGCATGACCGTTTATTGTGCAGCTTCTTTCAGTCCATCGTGGTTTTGTGGTGCAGCATTATGGATGAACAGACGTTTTCAGGGTTTCAACAGCGTAACTCCTTCCCCGAATTTCAGGTGCTAATGTCTGTTGAGCCAAATAACTTGGCCAACTTTTGTTGTTGCCTTTTGTTTGTGGTTACTGGTGTTTGAAATGGGCCCAAGTGCTTAATGTCGGGGTTGGTGTCATGTTTCCAGCCAAGAGTCTGTTGCGGTGAGGAAAATAATAGTCTTAGCACAGATTTGGCCCAATCTGTGAATAGATTTACATCTTGTATTCCCGCCTTCGACTCTTTCTCTGTTTTTTCTCTCTTTCTCTCTCGCGCGCTCTCTCTCTTTTGCTTTTCATCTATTTTACTTCTTGTCTGTGTGCATTACTGCACACTCGACTGAGCTGTGGGCCGCTGGATTCAGTTGAGAAGTTACTGCTGCGTGTTGTCAGAGTTTTATTGCACCTGATGATTGAGGAGAATGAAAAGAAAAACAGCATATGCGAAGTTTCAGCTGCTTGGATACCAGCTGCTGAACGCATTTGGTTTATTTATACCTCTCTTGCATTTCTTTGCATCATGATTATAGAGTAACAGCACAGCGACTGGGAACAGAGCGATCCACCAAACTGCAATTTGTAGCGTTAGTTGAGATGAAATGCACGTACAGATTGAACTCTGAATGTAAGATCATGTGTACAGCTGAAGAGGTTTTATTTCCAATACATCGCGCACAATTTAGATAAAACAGTTTTTAATGCTGCATTCATAACTTCTGTCTCTCTATCGCCATCTCTGTTTGAAACGTAAAACTGCAGGTTACTTCATGTATTTTTCTTTGCATACGTTGAAGTCAAATTAAGCCAAATTGACGTTTTCTGGGAAATCAGGCCCGGCAGCTTGAACTATGAATCATTATTATAAACGTATCGTTGCAAGTTGGGTTATAGTTTGAAGATTGTTTTAAACACTGTACTTAAATGTACTTAAACGTACTTGCTCAATAACTGACGTTTGTTCATTTTTGACTAAAAACATCACCGATTGCAGTTTCGCGTTCATGTGATGTTTAAAATATATTGCGACGTTTTAATGATGTTTAGATGTTTTTGCTCCCAAAATGTTCGTCTTCTAGTTCTAGTTGTGTAAATGATGACGGATTTTGATGCAAGGGACCTTGACTGACATAAGTTAACGCTTGAAAATTTGTGGAATTGTAGAATGTGTTTTTTTTTAAATTGGTCGACCTGTTTGTTCAGATGTGACGAATCGTGTTCGCATCATCTACATTCATTCCTCAACACATGAAGATTTCATTCGGTCACTGCCGATGTTTCTCATGGCATCATTACAGCCACAGAAGCTGCCAGGCAATGAAGTGTTTTCATATCTGCAATCCTGACATTACCGTTTATCAATTAGAGAAATGATTAACTTTGCGCGCTCCAGCCGAGGCGCAGCTCGGAGAAAACGAGGTTAATTGGATCTGTAATCAGGCCGTGTAGATAATAAGGTTTAATGATAGCCAGATGAAAGATTGAAAATGATTTGATGTATGATTTGGACTTTATGTAAAGGCAACAGGACAGACAGCCATACAATTAACACCTGCCTCATTTCAGAGAGAGAGAGAGAGAGAGAGAGATATGCAGGGCGGGGCTATAGAGCAAAGAGGCAAATCCTTTCTGTATTTGGTTGAAGAAAGGGCTGGAATCCACACGCCCCTTAGCTTTTGGCACATTTTAATTTTACACTTAACTGAACATCAAAGAGATGCCTTATCAGCCCTTATCAGAGCCAGCCGGTAACACTGAGATATGCCCTTATCTCTCTGTCTCTCGGTTTCTCTTCCCCTCCAGCTGTAGCTCTGACAGTCTTCTTATCAAACACCCCCCCCCCCTTCTTCTCGGCTTGTGAAAAGAGTTAGTCAGCGAAAAGTGGTGAGTCAGTGTTGATGCTGCAGGGTCGAGGGGTGGAGTAACAGGCCAACAGATTCTCAGCAGGTTTGGATACGGACAGAATGTGGACCGACGCATCGACAGTGTATCACTGAAAATGATTTAGCATTGCACTCTCTCATGGCACTATTGTACTTTAGTGTTTCGTTAGCTTGTTTACACACTTTCCCATTGATCCTGTCAGCATTTCTCTGAACTCGTTCACCATCTTGAATGACTGTTTTCCGTTTACCTGTGCAAAATATATTTGTCCCACTGGATTTAGGAACAGAACCACACGTATTGTACATTTCAGAATCGTCAGGACCGCTTGGACCGGATGTTCTCTGTCATTTTTCATCAGACGGGTTTGCCGTTCGGCAGAAGCTTGTGTTGGTGCGGGCCGAACGCATATGTGGGCTTTTACACTGATTACCGCACCAGCTTGTTGTTTTTATGTGTACAATGCACATGAGTTGTGCTCTGTGATCGGTGTGTGAGTCAGTGATCCAGACCCTTAAGCTGACTGCAGTGAGAGAGTGTGTGTGAGAGATGAGCTCAGCGGAGTGTATCTTCTCACTGTAAGCTCTGCCCCAGTGCTTTGGCCCAGACTTCGAGAGGTGCTTCAGAAAAAACAGACATAAAAACACTTTTCACACTGTAAACAGTGCGGGTGTGACGGGCCTCTCCAGATCCCAGCAGCCTTCAGAGCCCTGGGCCTAATCCACTGAACAGCAGTCTCTCTCTCTCTTTCTCTCTCTTTCTCTCTCTCTGTCTCTCTCTCTCTTTGGTATCTCCATTGCAGAGAGGGGCACTTAATCATCTTTTTTGAGGGTTCTCCAAAGTCATACTGATTGGGAGTCTTTCCTCCAGGCTCGGACCCTAAAATTACATTAAGACTTCTCTGCTGGTGATTGTGTTGTTATTGCACCCTTAAAAAAAGAACAAAAATACTTCAGCCTGCTTCTGAGTACACTTTATTGACATTTGAGCACTTACACGGATGTACAAACAAATATAGTTACCCAGGAGGCCAAAGTGTGTGGCACAAGCACTCCTAAAGGGACAGCTCACCGAAAAACTCATGTGATTTTAAGAAAAGTACATAAAGTAACCTGCAATTTTATGTTCCAAACAGAGATGGCAGTAGGGAGATGGCGTTGCGGATTGCGGCTTTAATGTAACGTCATTGATATGACTTGTGCACTGCATTCCAAGTCTTTTAAAGCCATTAATGGACATCTGCAAGAAACAACCAACATTTTTGTTACCGAAACTTTGTTAAATACAGTATGGAACAACACGAGGGGGGGTAGCTATTTAGGAGCGTGCGTGTGTAAATAAATTACAATAAATAATAACAACGAAACAGGTGAGCGAAGAACCATAAGTACAATAGAAGGTGTGTGGGAGATGTGATGAATTCATCCATATCAGAGTGTGAATGAGCGTCGTTGAACAGGAGTGGCGGTCGGGGGAGAGGCAATTACAACATGAGTGCAAAACAAAAGACAGTGCAAATATTACAGTACAACAACATAAACACAGACAGGTGCAAACATTCCTGCAGAGGACGTGATGGAGCGAAGAATTTTCCTGTCAGTCAGTATCTGTGATATATGAAATTCAGTAGTCACACTGTTTGTGGGGGAAAAACTGTTCCTGAGTCAGCTGGTCCTGGCCCTCACCTTCCAGAGGGCAGCAGTGTGAAGACACTGTGGAAGGTGTGGGAGGGGCTCTTGATGATGGAGTGGGATCTGCTGATGTGCCTCTTGTTGTAGATGTTCTGGATGGGAGGGGTGGAGTAATGGATGGGGTGCTTTTCACAACACACTGCAGATCGTTTGATCACAGCCAATGCGGTTTGTAATCGATGTGGCCTTTCGAAAAATTGCAGGGTTTTATATGCGTACTAATTTCCATGAATTAGTGTAAAAAACTACGAAAATTAACCGGTTTAAAACGAACTGACGCACTGCTGAAGGTAAATGTTTTTGTAAATTGATTCTTTAATAGTTTTAAGTCAGGAGGCTAAGTCTGTTGTTTCTCATTTCATTGGAATCTATCGTTGATTTGAATTTGAAATAGTTATGAATTTACTAGTACAGTAACAAATTTAAACATGCAAGTTTATAATAACCGTGGCTGGTGACCGCTATTTCTGCTTGTCACATTTTTAAATTCCTCGTCTGTTTGTTTAAACACACACACGCGTTCTTTGACCTTCACATGCCAATTAAATCAGCCGTAAATTTGTCCTTTCTGGTTTCAACCGGTTCTGCATGCGGTTTGCTGGCGTGCCTTCTAATAAGGGTCTCATTTTCCTGATCTGTTGTATTAAAATGCGTTTCATTATGTCTGTACATCAGCCGCAGATATCCTCCTACACAGCGCGTCTGTTTGGCAGTTTTGTCGACTTGATGAGTCTGCAGCGTGTGTTTGTTAAGCACATGGTAGGTGACCTCTGGAAACAGATGATCCGTGGACCCCTAATTACAGCCCACCCTCCCTCTCCTCGCTCCTCGGTGGCTGAAAAAACGTTCTCGCCACCCGTAACTGTCTTTCGCTCTTACTGTGTGGTCTCCAGGATGGAAAGATTTTTAAGCTGCTTGGGTCAGACAGGAGCCATAAAACTGTCTCTTTTGAGAGAGAAACAGAGCCTAAGAGTGAATACGATGTTCCTTTGAAGACGTTGGATGCGAGTTTCGGGTCCTCGAGTGTAAAACTTTATGACAAAAGTAAATCCAGGTTGTATATACAGTGATTGGCATGAAAGCGCCGTGGCTGATTTTCAGGGATTGTTTAGGCTGTAGATTTATTGCCGTGTCACTTTCTCGTTCTAGTAGAGTTTCGTATTGGAAATAATCAGATAAAGAATATAGAAATTTGGTGGGCTACCTGCTAGCGCATACATCACTTTTATAATTGTCAGTAAGTATCAAACGTTTTGTTTGGAGAGAGGTGTGCTGTTAGATGTAGGATGTCTGCCTGGTGGGTGATAAAATGGGCCTACACTTGCATTGATGGAGGGGCCTGAGGCACGCAGAGAGACCAGAATATCAGAGACTTGGGCACGAGCACTTTGGACATTGGCCAGTAAGCGCACACACACTGGCAACCGCATAGCAACGCCTTGGCAACCATCCACAATACCTAAGCAGTGTGCCATTGAGTTTTGGATGAACAGACATCACTGTAGTATTCTTTCCGATCTTTTATAGAGGCGATTGGTGCAAATGTGGTAACGCCATCATAATTTTTATAACAGAGATGATGCTTGACGGATTGTTTATGTATAATCATATTGTTAGAAATATTCAAATGGATTTGTTTAATGAATTTACATGAATTACATGAATTTAATATTCAAGATTCTTTGTCACTATACAAAGTACAGTGAAGGTAGATAACATATGCGCCTTAAATGTATGTATTAACTGTATGATTGTTATTAATGACTTATCAGAGTGGTATTTTAAGCTCAAGTCTAAAGTTTATTGCTGTAATTCTGTGTTATTATGCCATTGAGTGACATTGATTGACAGTATTGCCGGTATGCTGTAATATCACCTCCCTCCATAGCGTTTATCATTACCGAAAGCTTAATTAGCTGATGTATGTATTTAACTTTAAAGAGCAGCACAGCAGGGACACGATTCACCGAGGCTAATGACCACAGAGAGATCTCACACATTTTCAACCCGGCCCGTTCTCCCCACGGGACCCCGGCGCCTCCTGACTCCTCTCCCTGTTCTCATTTCAATGCTTTCCCTCTCCATGTCTCCCTCTTTCTCCCTCTCTCTTCAGTCTCAGTCTGTTTTCTTTTCCTCCATAAGATCTTTCTTTCTCTCAAGCTCTCGTTGTGTCTGAAATGTCTCCCCTCCTCGTGTCTCGTCTCGCTGGGCGTGTCTTTCATTAACGAAATGCAGTAATTAATTTTAAGATGAGTGACAGTGACGCCATTCGTTCAGCAGGAAGTGGGCTGGCTGCCGTGGACCCTCACGCCAAACGCTGTGGCCAGACAGGAAGTGACACGGGGGGGCATCTGTCACCAGCTGGGCATTAAACAGTGACCCCGCGACCGATCTTAATGCATCGCTGAACCACTGGCACAGAGACTTGGTAAAAGGCCCCTTCCATTTTCACACAGAAGGGCCCTGGTTCTTTTTCTTCTTGTGCCAACTGTTAGCGATAAGCTATCTTGTTTTTACATTAGCAAACACTTTACTGTTAAAACAGAGTAGGTCGAACTGATGTCGAGATTGGATGTTGTCTTTCTGATAAGAGACTTAGACTAATAAGGGAGTGAGAGAGGCGATCTAGTGCTTTCATTTGCGTTTTAGGGAGTGTGTGCCAAAGCTACTAAAACGTGGTCCACAGGTCCATCACATGGGGACGTATGCTTGTGCATACCATGCTGCGGTTTAATTGCCATTTTATTATACCATGCTGCTATAAGGTACTTAGTTACTCTGATTCTATTAGTATATTTTATGATGTTAGTGTATTGATGTCAGTATATGTTATGGCATAAATATATTTTTAGTAAGTATTTTAATTGTGTTTTAGAGAAAACATGAAGCCAATGGCGTCGTCTGAACTAAATCACATTTCTAGATTGTCTGAAAGTGGCTTTTTGTACAGATTAGTCTTTTATGCCCCTGTAATAACTTTACAGTCCCATACAGAAAATAATTCCGCAGTTATTAACATTTTGTCGATGCGTATTTCCAAGTCAGTCTTCGTAAAGCACTTCACAAACATCATGCTGAAATCAACCAATCAGAGCTTTGGAAAACTGCATGACACACACACTTCGCTCCCAATTACACAGGCCGTTTAAAAACCAGCCTGAAGAATAAGGTCAAAAAATATCATGTAACGTTTAATTGGAATGACTCCCAAGTGATCCGGAGTCTGATTTATTTTTTTCCCGCGCCGCGCGGAGGGAGGGAAGCGTATTTCATGGATTATGGCTTATGAAGACTGAAAATGGGATTAACAGGGTGGAAGGAATGGAAAAACGAGAAATGCGGCGCGAGTGACTGAGAAAGTGACTGCCTGGGAAATTATATATGTAAGCAACAATTCATTTTTCCTCCAGACGGCCTGCAGTAAGAGATTGGATTTCTGTCGCGTTTGTGTGTGCGCGCCTCGTGCGGCGTGAATTTCTCTGCCTCGCCCGCTTCGGCTTTTTATGTTTCAACAGAGAAAAGTGCTTAGCTCTGTGATAAGGGGATCTGCACAATAAGGTTAATGTAGGGACTGTCAACAGGCAGTGAGCTGCCAGGCCTCTCCTAATGGGGTGCTAATCAGTGTGAGGGGGAAGAACCCTACTGGGGAAACAAGCAGCTGCTGTGGTAGCGGAGTAGTTACCGCCGCAGTATACGAGCACAAAACATGGGACAACAGCAATATGATGTCACACAGGAAGTCACTGAGCCTTACTTGAAAGCTAAATGGAGTCATCCGTCACGCCAAAGCAGTTTAAGTCACCGTAAAGCCAAACAAGCCGAGCTCGGCAGTGTTTTTATTGGCCAGTGTGTCGTTTTGCCCTCAGTTTTGAAGTGCATAATTATGGGTTGCCCCTCTCTGTTTATTAACGCGATAAGATTTGCGTTAGAGATTTTATCAGGGGTAAAGGTGAAGCATCTCTTTCACTGCCACTTATATTTATGTGAATGCAGGAAACCGGAAAGGTAAGTAAAGAAGTTTGATGGTTGAACCGTCAACTCGCACAGAAAACAAGACGCGTGACTAGTAAACAGTGTTTCTCAACCAGACGGCCGGACTTCAGAGGGGCCTCAGGATTACTTCAAATTATTCACAATAAGACAAAAAAGCATTCAAATAAGCAACACGCCTATCATCTTAATATTATATTGGGTAGAAATTGTGAGTAGGGGGGCTTCAAAAACTGTTACGGACAACAGTACAGTACAGAAATGTTAAATTGATAATATATTTAAACATGGTTAATGTGTCGTTGTTAGTGAAGTATTACAGAAGCTCTAGGGTGTGACATCACATCCTGTTGCCTCAACTGCAGGCTGTTCACAGTTGCTAAGCAATATACTGTAGAAATGAATATACAAAATTCAGTTAATGTTTGTTCATAGGTGTGTGTGTGTGTATTGGCTATTTCATGGTGTTTTCAAACACGTCTCATCCAGTCAGGTTTTAGAGTCATAACGATCAGTTTCTATTAAATGTTAAAACAGTTGTTATGATATTGTGTCGGCCATTACAGTCTCCTAGCTTGAGGAGTGATGTGGTGGTAAACACACACTGGTATTACCTCCCTGCTCTTTAGTTAACACGCTCTTCAGCTTATCTGTAACCTTTAAGCAACGCTGAGCCAACACTTTATCCCCTGCTTGTTTAATTCATAATGAAGTTGTGATTGCAGCTTGTTAATGAGAACAAGCAAACTGACATTAAGAGGGAAGTGCATGAAATGTCTTTGGGGTGCCGTTCTCTTTAATTTACACACTATATAGATGGTGAATGGCTGTCGTTAGCAGCTTTATTATTAGTGTGTATGTGGGCAAGAGGGCTCTGATCTGTATTACTCGTATAGTATTGTGCAGTCTGTCAAGTAATGATGATTGTGATTGATTTTCTTTGTCTCTTTATTGTTTGTGAAATAAATTTTTTTATTAGTACAAAAATAGATTTTTAATATGGACGGGCAGGCGGACGGACAGACAGACAGATTTTTTTTGTGGCTACTTGTTTTTCTTTCCTCATGAAATTGCTTTCGAAATGCGCTGCTTTGGTTCCAAACGACAGTGTGAGTTTATTAGTTATGGTCAGAGGAATTATCAGGAGACCTTTTTTTGCAAATGATGGTTTTGGATGGAACTAATGATGTAATCTGCTCAAACTTCTGAGTGCGCACACATGATGGAGCAGCTGCGCGCGATTGCAAACGGCAAAATTTTGATGAAAAGCCCATTACAGTCCATTAGCAGAATCACCTGTGCTAAATATCTCTGACTGCAATCTGTTAGCTCTCCTCCATGGGCTGTAATCTCTCCCGCATGTTTTCAACATCTTGAATCAGTCTCTTGCGGAGGTGATTTGAAACTTTCACAGAAATGGGTATTAGCTGAAAGGTCTTCGCTGAAGGTCTGTATTCCTGTGCAACAGTGAGTTACAAGTGATAAACCTCTTCTGTTTCTCTTCTATTAAGAGGCTTTACCTTGATTTGCAGGGACAAAGCGACTGGAAGTCATTCATTTTCAGTCTGTTATTTAAGGGGTCATGAGTGACAGACTTCTGTGGTGTTGTGCTGAGTAGCTCTGCTCTTAATTAAACATCATTGGTGTGCTTTCCTGTTTCACATAGTTGTATATTAAACAAAGGCAGGATAGATGATTCTTAAAGTGGTCAAAATATATTTAGATAACAACATATATCTTCTGTGGAAGGCGCAGATCCACAAAAGTTTCACCCAATCAGGATATCCTACTTGTCTGTCAAATTATTATTATGTTGGAGGAGGCGTGTCTTTGGAGAGCACTCTGAAGGGAGGGCGGGATCTTATGCTTTCAATGCTAGCTTGCTATTGCTAATCTCTCAGAAGTTGCTTACCCTAACAGAACTCACCAGAATGTTATATTGCCCTCCACCCGCCACATACTGGCTAAGAAGGCAGCGTTTATTGGCATTTAGACACAGCTTGTGCTAGCATAAGACCTTCTGCAGCTCTGAGGCATGTGTCCCACTCAACAGTTTAGCAGCCAATCTCGACAGCTGAAACCCGTCAGTTACTCATATGCTTTTCTGTGTTTGATCTTAAAGTTCTCTCAGTAGATGCTCCCGTCCATACGTTTGTTCTGTTTGTTTATGTCTTCATGCTAACACCTGTGGAAGTGATGCGGGATGGCGTGTTTTCAGGCCTCGAGTTGTGTGGATTCATTTGTCATTACCGCTTCTTTGTTGTCTTCTTTAGCAGAAGTGAAGGTGATTCATCGTGCTCATTTTGTAGCATGAAGGCACGCTACACTTCCCTGCTGCGGTCGCCACCTGTGCCTCCTCTGTGCCTCCTCTGTGCCTCCATGAGGAGTAAATCCTTCTTTACAAACGCCCAATATGAAAATGAGATTTATTGTTGTGCTGATACGCAAACCTGCGCAGATGGATGGAGGTTCGGGTTAAGGAGTTGCATCATTGTTAAATGTGCAGCTTTTTGGCGCAGGCGGGCGGCGAGCTGGGCGGCAGCCACTAGCTGGCTAGCCGCTCTGATTTATAGCCGCTCTGCCAGCAAATTGCTTTTACTGCTACCCTGATTATTGTTTGGTGTTAAATAGATTACACGTCATTCAGAATATTCACAGCTGGGGTGGACAGGACCTGGTAGTTCTTAAAAACTCTGGCCTGTCTGTCTTACGTCTGTCAGATGTGTGCATTTGGTGAAACTTGATTGTCTCTAATATTTTTTTCAACATTTTTAAGTCTTCCAAATAACTTTTTATAACAGTCATAATTTAACTTGCATTTATAATCAATCTTTTTTCACTTAATTTGGTATTTATATGTATTATTATTTGAGATTATATAGTATTGTTACCAAATGGGTTAGAATTTATTCATTTTTGTACATCATTTTTAAACTTCATTATTAGTTTCTATTAGTGTTAGTGCTTTTATTTCTTAGTTTAAAGCTAATTGAGCAGTAGCTTAATTGTTGCCATGACGTTTTTTACTTACCTGATGATAACCAGCTCGGTACATGATGATAGTTTTCTGTTAATGCAGCTCTATATATATAGCAGGTGTTGTGTCAATATGAGTGCCTTTGATAAGCGTTGCTGTCGGTTACGGGCAGACTAGACGGTAATGACTCTTCCAGCGTTGGCAGACGCACAGGACTGAAGAAGATATTCATTTAGCGCTTCATCAGTGTGATCTGCTGCGAGGATCTGTGTTTCGTAAAACTGGAGATGAATACAGCCGCTGTGTAATAGGTTTTAAACTTCAGATTGCTGGATTTTTAATAATTCCTTTCTGAATAGCCTTTGTTTCCTATCCTGCCGTTTCTGGCTTATGTGTGTCGGGCTGAATACTACATCTGTAGGCAAAGTTTCATTTGAATGGACGTAATTTTTAGTTTTTCGCTTAATAAACTGGAATCTGTGTCATCTTTGCGTGAAAATAATAATAATAGTTAAAACGGTTATAAGCCTGTATTATAAGTTCATAAACCTGTGAATTGAATTTAACATGAATTTTAATTTTTTTTCAGGGCTGCCCACAAATACTACCCAGCAGCGACATCCTGGTTCCAGCGGGAATTGTTCGACCAATCACATTGCGAGCTCGGAACTTGCCCCAGCCTCAGTCAGGACAAAAGAACTACGAGTGTGTGTTTAACATCCAGGGCAAGATCCAGCGTATTCCTGCGGTCCGCTTCAACAGCTCCTGTATCCAGTGCCAGAATACTTCAGTAAGAACAACATTCATTTCTGAGAAACTGTCTCTTGGGCCTTTCACATATGCACTTCATAAATAGTGATTATAAATGATACTTCTGCTGGAGAAAAACTTCTGCTGGTTTTTGTTTTAGTACAAATAGCCTTAATTAATTTCCTTCTTAAAGGAATAGGCCCCACAAAAATAATAAATTCATTTTTTCTATTTCAAAAGCACAAAAAATACACTTAATTACCTAAATTTAAGCTGTTGTATGGGTTCAAATGAGACAAAGTATTTCATATAGTCATATAGACTGGTTTGATGGTCCAATTTTTTGCTTTTTTGGAGCTTGACAGCCCGTGGTGTTTAGTGTAAATAACAAATAGCATGTAAGCTTTAAATGACATGAATAAATAATGACAGAATTGTTAAATATTAATTATTAATTTTAAATATTTCTTAATAGGAAACAATGTCATTTATTAATTAATCGGCATATTTCTATAAGCGTAGCCTAACCACAGATGAAATGTTTTGTCTTGGTGTATTTGGCTTTGTGACATTTTTTATTTTAAAAATATTAGCATGAGACTGCGTTGGATGTTGGTTGTAAGGCAAAGAGAGACAATGAATGTCAAGGTGACTTTTTACTGAATCACTGATCATGGAAAAAATAAGAAAATCTTTATCCAGGAAATCAGCAAAGGCATCAATTTATAACTTTGAAGCTGTTGTTTTCCCAATCCCAATGAAAAATGAGGCATGTCACTATGTTGACTTTGAGAATGTCTCTCTCTCCGTGTCTCTATATCTCTCGCTCTATCTTTCTCTCTCTCATTCTTCCTTCTCTTTCATATGCGGGTGGTACAGACTGTTGCCGTCTGTGACCCATCTGGTTGTCACAGTAACCTCAGGGAAGCTTGTAAGATAATTAGCTAGGCGCTGGATGTGCCTCATAATTTGGCACGACGGTGTGACCTGGTACAAAGGAATGCGGTGAACTCGATTTGCCGCGGTGGAGGTGGAGTGTGTGCCCTTTGACCCCCATACCCTGATGGGGGTTAAAGGTCAATCCACTCGCCCCGATCCTGCCACAAGACAATTGATGTCCCGTTGCAATTTAATAATGAGGATCACGTCTGTGGGCGCACCCTGAGCAGCAGTCTGAACAGGATTGATTGTCACCCTTTCTAGCGTTGACACATGCTGCCGTCCTCGGACATGGTTCGAAGGCCCCCCTCACCAGGCCCCTAGTGCGGGGAGCAACTGTTGTCCTTCCATCTGTTTTGACTCGTCTCCTCCTGTTCATTTCTCTCCCTGTCTCTGACCCTCGCTCTGCTCTCTGACGGAGCTATGCATTTAAATTGGAATTGAAGCGCAGCTCCGCTGACCGACGTTCGCAGGCTCGGATCTGCAGGCATTTAGATGCAAAGTGAATTCACCGACTGCCTGTCAGTGATGATGCTGGTGCATATTGACTATATAGTGGGCAACAGGTATTTTATTTATTTGTCGCAGATGAATATTGACATAGATCTTTCTGTGCGTATGTTTTATTTATAAAGTCTTAAAACCTCAAAATTCTCAGCCGAGTTTTAACGCCAAAAAAAATAGTTATAACAGGTTTGGCATGCTGCAGTGCGGCGCTGGCGAATGTTAATTTTTAAGGTTTCGTGTTGTTGCTTTACCTCTAAAAAATTTACTTTTTATGGAAAGTGTTACATTAAGCAGAGTTTCAGAACAGCAATGTTTATTTATTTAAACGTTTTTTGTATAATGCGG
>JAZGTI010001796.1:0-40993 GCA_036877585.1 Botia kubotai | reverse complement strand
GAGGGTTGGATGGGGTTTAAAGTTTCAGGCCCTGGTCTCACAAACAAGTAACTATGGGCACCAGATGTCTCAGGTATTCACATCAAACGGATGGATCAGATATTAAAGATTCCTTAACAGGAAAATATCAAGCTTAGCGAAGCAAGGATAATAGCACTTTGAGCAAGGATAATACTGGTGACTGTTCTGTTTATGGTAAGTTGGTAACATGATGTGTTTCATATTTACTAAAAATGATAAGCCTTTGATAATGGAATGATGTCTGTGCAAATAGCAGTAAAAACACAGTACTTGGTAAACTGTATTTTCTTTCCTACAATGACAATGTATGAATGTCATAGTATTAAAATGCATGACATGGTGTAATTGCAGGTGTCAGATCCTTCAGCGATTGAGAGGTTCTGAGAACTGTGCTTACACTAAAATATTTTTAGTGTAAATTTTTAAGTAATATTTTAGCCGTTTATATATTTTTAAAAAGTTACAGAATTAAAAATGTTACATTTAACAACAATAACAAAAGAAAATGTTTACCTTTAATTAAAAAACAAGAAAATAAAAATTAAAAAAACTAGAATTTTTATCTGGAATATCTTTTCTATCAACATGCACTTGTGAGTCTTTGCTGGGTTTGTTAGGTTGATTTTCAGCTCTTGAATTATTCATTCACTCTTTTCAAGGTACCACAGGTGTGCAGCTCACCCTGTCTGACCCAGAGCATAATTAACTAAGAGGGTAAGAGTAATAAAAATATTCCTGTTTGCAAGATATCTTTTCCCTTCGTTTATTCAAATCTAATGACTGTATATTTCATATGGAGGAAGCGACAGTATTGTGAGGAAAAGAGCTTATAGTGGAAATCACCATTGACTACATCTGCTCATGTTTCTCTGAATTATTCAGACCATCTCATCTGAACTGCAGTCAAATGATGAAGAAGATGGTGTAGAACTTTACCACAGTGAGAATGTTCTCTATTCTAATAGGAACATTTTGAATTAAATGTGTTCCATCTTAATTACATTTACATTTAGGCATTTACAAGGTGAGGAAAACAACAAAACAATATATCATAGGGAGGTGATAACATGTAAAATGCTGTACAAAGTTTTAAAAGTTACAAAGTTATGACGATTGTTTGAGACATTACCTGTTGAGGGAGAGAGAAAAGAGTTTTTCTCTTTTTTCTTAACATATTCATTTATTCATATTTAGTTAACATATATTTCTGTCAGGTAGTCACAGAAGAGACAGGTTTTTAGCTTTTTCTTAACTATTGTATTATAAAGGGATGCAGCTGACCGAATAAACTTTATGACACCAGCAAAGAATTGTGAAAGTGAATGAGTGGGAGAGTGATTTTGCGCCCTTTGAAGAAGGAACCAAAGGTACTGCTCAGTCGCTGGCCGCGGGGTTATAGGTGGGGTGTAGATATGAAGGAGGATGTGAAGGTATGTAGGAGCAAAGCCAGTGGCCTTTTATATATGTAAGCAGTAATGACTTGCAACCGTATGTGCAAGCAAGAATGACTTGCAGCAGTGAATGCAACAGTAATGACTGGAGAAAGATGAGGAGAGGTGTGATGCTTTTTTGGGCTCCTGGTAGACAAGTCATGCTGCTGTATTCTGAATCATTTGTAGTCGTTTGCTTGTGCTGGAAGGCTAGCAGAGCGTTGCAGTAGTCCAGCCTAGAAATTACAAGGGCCTGGAAAAGGAGCTGTGTTGCATGCTCAGTAAGATAAGGCCTGATTTGCAATGTCAGCTGGCCACTAAAGACCACACTTAGGTTTCTGGCTGTTTTTGTTGTTATTATAGTTGTAGAACCTAGCTGGACTGTAAAATTGTGCGGCTGTTTTTTCACGCATTTTCACACCAACAGGGTTAGCACACAGCTCCAACAAAACCCAACAACCAATAATATATCAGCCGATATCAGCTGCAAAAAGCTATACAGGTGGCCTTATCACAGACTCATATTCGATTCATTTCTCTTTTCTCAGATTCACAGTTGAATCATGTATCAAGCCCAGCAGTACGACAGCCCACCTCAATACAGTCCACACTGCGTTGCCCCATCAAACATCTATACATCCAGAAGTTTCTACTCTCAACGGAGCGAGTACGGCTTATATTCTTCAGTGCCTGATGCTCCTCAGGTGGAGGGAAGCCCACAGCATTTCTACAGATGGTTCTCACCACCTGGCATCGTGAAAACTATGGAGGGATTGACTGCACTGCTCTGCTTTGTTATTTTCGCCTGTGTTGCTTCCACTCTAGTTTGGGATATGCACGGCTACGAGGGCAGCCTTGGGGCTTACGTTGCTGGATCAGCGGGCTTTGGTGTGGGCGTTGGCGCCGGTTCAGGGTACTATGGAGGAACCTACGGCTATCAAAGCTCCTACATGACGCCATACTCCGCAAAATCAGCCATGATCTCAATGGCAGCCATTAATTTCATTGTGTCTCTGACCATCCTGGTGGTCAGTTTCTCTAAGATGTGGTGCGTGCGTGGAAAAACATTTTACCTGACAGTTTTAGTGGTGGATGTGGTTTTAGCTGTTCTTCAGTGCATTATAGACATTATATTCGTGATAGGGGTCAATCCCACTGCTCAGAGTTCACAAAGCATTTTATACAATCCTATACTGATGATGTGTCAGACCTCATTAGGGACTCCCAGCATCAGTGCTGGAGCAGGGACAGGGTTCCCGGGCGCTTACCCTTCATTTAATCGATATCTCTATCACTACTGCTTTATGGATCCTGAAGAGGTCAGTATAAAAAAAACTCTTCTTAACTGTTCTGTGTCTGTAGCATCACTGTAACATTCACGTTTTTTATCTTAACTGTAGGCTGTGGCTCTGGTTTGTGGGCTTTTTGTCGTGGTTGTTCTGGTTGTTGCTGCCTATTTTGCCTATAAGACACGAAGCAAAATATGGCGCCATGGTAAACCTAATATCTACTGGGAGGAGCCACCCATCCTCAGAGCAGTAAGGAGCCAGAATTCACAAGACTGGGTGAGTTCATAAATGCCAGTGTATTCATTCATTAAGACTGGCATTGAATATGCCATGTTTCTAAAATATTTTCATGCAACATTTTTGATTATAACATTTAAAACTGTAAGACATTACAATTTTTTACTTAGGATTTTTAAGATTAGAGAAGTAAGATTTGGGTTAAACTTAGTCCAGAGGATTTGGGTACGGTTTCAGCATCATTACATTGTGTTTTGTTCTTTATGTGTTTTAGCATAACAAACCACAACATGAGACCAATTAGTACTAACCTAAACTAAGATTAATCTAAAGTCTATGGAATAATGCATTATCTGGTACTTTAAGAAACTTGTCTGTGGCGATATATTTTAGGCAGGTAATATGTGTAAGGTGTTTCCTTCAGCATACCCAGTTTCACTCTGATTATTTATTAACTAGTGAATTAGCTGCAAGCGTCAGAGGTGTACTTTGGGAAAGTAACTTGCTAAAGTATGGCAGCCAGAACTTGAACAGCTTTAACATATGGGTACTGGTTCAGTGATTTGGTACTGTGGGATACTTTACTGAAATTCACTGTATCTTAAACCAGTGCAGTGCAATAAAATCAGTGTTATAAAGTGGCAGTGCTAAAAGTCTGTGCTGTAATTGTTTTATAGTTTTATTTTAATTGTTTACGTGTATCATTCATTCTAATCTACTTTATATTGATACTGAATAAAGGTCAGTAAGCAACCAGAGCCCAACAGACAGTCACAAACAACTAGGTTTTAATTACTGCATAGCAGATACAAGGAAAAAATGACTGATATTTTCATCCAAATGCATATTTGCTTTAGCCTGTTTTTGGCTTGTTACAACAAGTAAGCAGGAGCGTGGTCTAATTATCAAAAATACATAGTTATATGTAAATATACACAAATATAATAATTTTCTAATAATTTTCATACAGACAACAACACAATGATTTTATACACTCTAAATAAAACAAAATTATGTGGAATGTCTTGGAGATTATTTAAAAGATTACTGATCTTATTTTATTTGAGTTGTTGGAATATGGTGTGACTTTCCTGGAAATGTTGTTTATCATCAGCATGTTGTTAAGACAATACACGCAGGTATTTTTGAAAAGGCAGCGCCATGTGCAGCTGTCATCAAGTGTGTTTCCTGAAAGCTGAAATGATTTCCTTTTGTTAGAGGATATTGTGCATGTGTGTGAGAGTGGGATAATTGTGTCGTGATAGATTTACACCATCTTGGTGTATTGTGTGATACATAATGTCTAAAGTGGTCTCTTAAGATACAGTATTGTTTAGAGATCTCTGTAATGGTATCTCTAATGATAGTATTTCTAATTGTTCTATAGTCTAGTTTCACATCCAGGGTTGTCATGCACCTGTTTGCCTTTGAGGGGCCATCAGTGGCAGTCACTGGCTCACTGCCCTATAAGCAAGATAAGAGGAAATAAAGACACTTTCTAACAACATGTTTGTCTAGTGTGGTACAGTTTTCATAAGGATCATGGAGACCTACATTCAGATCAGATTATTATCAGTACCAGATAAGGTGTAGAAGGTGTGACTCTAGGATTGGCCAAATGTAGACATAAAAGCGTAGACATACGCTTTTTATATAGGATTATAATTGAGTAAAAACACATACTTGAGTGACTTTTTATCACAGATGCACAAATAAGTTTAGGGCAATTAGATGCCTCTGTTCCCATCAGGACAACCGATGTTTGGGTCATTCAGCAGTAGTTTTAGTGTCTGACCCAAATTGATTAAATACATGCTGTTCTGTGGTCCTTTGGCTCTGTTAACACTCAAGCACAATCTGTTCCAGAGAAGCACTCAATACACCCCCACTGTGGTTTTATCAGAGAAGGCTACCCCTAACCTGAAAGCAGAGAACAGCTTTGCCTCCCACACTGAGGGAACAGTAAGCATTTACAGCGAGGGAGCATACAAAACCAATGTGTGAGTACAGTCTTGTTTCAGACCATTTCCAGAACAAACCTCTTGCTAGCACAAATGTTCACTATTCTTTTCATTGGCTTTTAAGATATTCTGAGAATGTGAACAGAAGCTCCCCAGAACCATTGTACCAGAATACGTGGATGAGCTCCAGCCCTGTGGAGGAATTTGAGGTCCAGAGCACATCTGTGCAGAAGCTGAACACTTATGGTGTTCAGGATGTTCTGTGTGAGACAGGATACACAACTGGAGGAGAATCAGCTACCGAATTAAACACACTTCAGTTGAAGGAGTGAGTTTCCATTATGAATCATTCTTTAGTGCTCTGTGGAAAACATGCCTCAAGTTGTGCAGCTCTAAAAGGTCTAATCTTATTATGACTAATTTGTGATCATATCAGTCTAATAGTTGATTATTTGTAAGATACTGTTTCGTAATGACTTTTTCCTGCTATAGGTCTTATTCAGAAATAACAACAGATGAACAGCGCAGACAGTACAAACAACAATTTAATGAGGCCCTCGCTGTGTACAAGAATCTCTGTGCTGAGATGGACGATATCACTGACCAAATGAATGAACTGAGCCTAGAGCTGGACACCCTCCATGAGGAGTCCACCAAGTTCCAGGTAGGCTTAGGCAGCCAGATCTGAGCATGGACTGATCTAAACTCTATATTAATGCATGTTGTATTAATCAGTATACAACTCAATAGCACAGTTCAAATGGTTTCTGTGTAAATCAACATAGTCTGGGGTCTTATGGCCCATATTTCCTCTATATCACAGGCTGTGGCTGAAGAATATAATCGGCTCAAGGATCAAAAGCGGGTAAGTTTCTGCTACAAAGCTTTAGCCCTCAGAATTATGCATTATGAATTGAATGAGGGCTGATGGATTTTGTCCATTAATTTCATCACTACCAACATATTTCAGCATTTTTGTATGCGGATCACTAATGCCCTCGTCTGTTCTCTAGTCTCCAGAATACCAGACTAAGAAGCAGCAGTGTAAGAAACTGAGGCAAGAACTGTTTCATATCAAGCAATTGGTCAAGAATTATGACAGTGACCAAGCGAGGAAAGACAACACTTACATTGCTGATAATCAGGATTTCTTTGTGTAAAACTGTATTTGTCTGTGTATGTGAATGTTTATCACTGATCTGGTTACTTGTCTAATCAGATAAATGTTTCTAACAATGGAACAAATAATCTTTCAAAAATAGTTTGAAGTGAGTTGCATCTGTAAGGTTGTCACACTTATTGTAAATACTTCATAATCCTCCTGTAGAATATCAAACACTTGCAATTGTGATATAAATATTCCTTAACGCAGAGTAGTTTCCTTTGTTATTAAAAAAAATAGACTAAGGAATAAGGAATACTCAAGTACAATATCCAGTGTATGATACTTTTAATCAAGCTGTCATACACAAATATTTAAAAAGACAAGGATATTAAAATGAAAACTGTACACATTGCATGTTTTGATGTATTCGTGTATATTAGACCATCTATGTTTCAAGGCCAAATATGAGGTAATATTAGTCACGTATACTAAGGCTAGAAAAATTACGTCTCACGTGAGCCAATGCCACATGCTGTCAACAGAGCTCACCAGAGCCCTGCTGCATAATAAACAAAACATCATTCATAACACTAACATAACGAACAGGTATACCAATCATCCACTTTAGTGTACATTGAGCAGCTCGGGTGTGTTCCATTTTAAAATGAATTAAAACAGAAATCCATTTTAACAGACAAGAGGTATTTTTTTGGTCAACATACATGATGTTTTGACGTCATTACCAGTTGATTTTAACTGGTGCAAGTCTACAAAAACAGGGAAAACAAACAAACCGAAGAATACAAACCATGCATGATCAAGTGTAAAACACGCAGTCGTCTGTATGTGGATGAACACCACGTCCATGTAGAAAAAGTTCACTGGTTTCTTATCTGAAAAATACATGACTCCTTCATTTGTCACACCATCTTGAATGCAGAATGTTCCTTGGATTAAAAAAACAAAATGCTGACGAGGTAAGTCTGCAGCAGACTTCTGTCGCGAGTCAACAAGCAGAACAAATACAGTCAGAAATGATTTTATCAAACGGTGATCACATGTAGTCCTCCCTCTTACACTTGCTTTTGTAAATTTCAATGTTTTGTTTAAAGAAATGCAATGTAATTGATAGGGCAAATATGGTAAAAATACATCATAAGTAGTTACTGTTTAATTGCCTGAACATCAGTTGTCTCTGTTCTGGCATGCTTTTACACTCTGGTACACAGAAGCCCAGGCATCCAGCGGCAGTCTAAACTTCCTAATAACATTAAAGTAACTTTCATGTTTAAACCCAACTGATAGAACTTATCCTCAAACTGGCTTTATGTAATGACATATTTTGGATTTTTTATAGATAACTCACTATAAAACTGTACCTTGAATCTTCCTATCAGCCTGCAGATTACAAATAGTTATCCAATATTTTATCAAGTCATTTTTAACAAACCTAATGAATAGTTTTGGGCAAGTCTTTGCATCATGAAAACCAGATTATAGATCATACCACCAGCAACATACTAATAAATTCATGATTCTCATAGTAAGGGCCAGTTGCACTGGGTAACACAGCCGATATCAGATGTGAATGCAAAACTGAAGTCAAATACAAATCAAAAAGATCCCCAGTAGTTTGCTGAAGCTCTCCGGTGGCTGACTGGCTCTGCGGTCGTGTCTGATAATGGTTATTGTCCTGGAGCATAGGGCCAGCTGATGGAGCTGCCAGAGAGCTGCATGTCACGAATAAGGGTCTCAATGGGCGTTTTCCCTACGAGCCTCATGAAGAAGAGCTGGGAGATGAGGTTGGCGGGCACAGCTCTCAGAGCAGGCAGTCGCAGAAGCAGCCGGCCGAAGCGCTGGGGCTGCCCGGGGTACTGCATACGCTCATACTCAGTCAGGGCCACCTGAGCTTTTTCCTGCAGGCTTTCAACATGAGCTGGGTCTGTCAGTCCACACGCATCTAAGAACAAGCATACAGAGAGACCAAAGCAGCAGATATTAATCACGGGTTTGGTAAAGGTCCCTGTAGCTAAAACAAATCAAAGTATCAAAGTAATGGATTCAAATCCCACCTACTCCTAAAATATATAATTGATCTATAACTGTACATTTGGCATAAATGTAAACCCAAAATTTCTAATAATTATACAGGACAAAATGTTTAATAGTGTTTGCATACTATCGATTTAGTCTGTAGTTTGACTTAGCGTAAAAAAATGTTAAACATTTCTTTTAAATCACAATGCACTTACGGAACAATTCACTACACTAGAAAACAAACTGCAATCACACGTCAACACTTTGAATAAAACAAATATTTATCTGAAGCTTAATCCTTAAGAGATCTGGTCGACTCACCCGGTGAGAAGAGGGCTATGGCCTTGAGACAGCTGTACTCCGCCGAGTCCACCTGCAAACGGGTGAGCTTCTCCACTTGGTCCTGGAAGACACGCACCTGGTCCATGAAGGACACCACCCTCTCAGCCGCCATGGGAGAGGAGTGGAAGCCAGCGGCAGCGAGCAACGGTGCAGTATGCAGTGGCAGTGCAGACTGGGCCACATTCAGAATAAACAGTTCGCTCCAGCTGAGCCGCAGCAGGGCTATCTGCTCAGAAACAGGCAGCTCAGGGAAATACGGAATGTTTCGGGCCCATTCGATGGTGCTGAAGAGGAGCCTGGCAGCCAGCTCACAGATGCTGTCAATGCCCATGGTGGATCCACCACCCCCCTGCATCTGCTGGTTGTATTGATGACTATAGCGGCTGTTGGGGTAGGGCTCTGCCCGCAGCAGCTGGGAGATGAGCTCAGAGACCGGCTGACCGTTGTAGAACTCGCTTACACCACTCCCGGCATTACCACCCGCCGGGGTCGTGGATGGGCTGAGGCTAGAATGCGATGGTGGGATGCGCCCGCGCTGAACTGCTAAAGGGAGAGGGGAGGGGGGGAGAGGGAGGCACAGTTATGATGGAGGTGAAATGTTTGAAAGATAAGCCAGCTGTCCTCTGCTAACCCACAGCATGGGACATCTGGCAGAGTCAGATGACTGGCCTTAAGGATTAGAAACATCTAATCCCTGATTATGTAAGGACATAAAGGCTTGAAAAATTGTTTTGTAGGACAAAAATGAAATGTTCTAGATGATCCTCAAATGATTTTCTTTCAGACTGAAAGAAAAATATTTTAAAACCAACACCCTTCTTACCCTTCAGATGTGCCTTAAACAATAACAGTGTGTACAATCATCAGCAATATTCAGCATTTCATTTGATTTCAAAATGCGGGATTGATATTTACCTTCTTTACGCATTCCCACTCTGAAACACTTCTTTAAACGGCAGTATTGACACTGATTGCGGTGATGTTGGTCAATCTGGCAGTCTCGGTTTGATCTGAGAAAGACACCCAAAACATTTAAGGTTTCACATTGACAAACACCCTAATAGGTGGTATCCTAATCGGGTGTGTATAGTTTATACATATTCCACTATGGGGCAAAACCTAGCTTGCATTCTTGTTTTAATTCAAGTTCTCAACTAATACATACACAAACAAGGAACTTTTCATTACCTGCAGGTATAATTGAGGTTTCGTCGGACGCTCCTTTTGAAAAAGCTCTTGCAGCCCTCACAGGTGAACACACCATAGTGCTTGCCACTGGACTTGTCACCACAGACCACGCAGTCCACCACACACCCTTTATCATCGTCCCCAGCCTCCATGTCACTGCCTCCTCCTTGTGGTGACCCATCATCCTCATCTCCCCTCAGGTAACCCTTGTCACCAAGTCCATTAGTATCCCCATTGGGATCTCCCCAGCCCCCTCTCACCATGGCCATTGCTTGGTACTCAGCACAACCAAGAAGAAAAATGCTTCTCAAAGTTCTGTTGGCACAGACAGCAATTTCAGCTGACCCTTTTTTGACAGCTATGTGTTCTAGAACGAAAAGCTATGAAGGCTTCTTGATCTAGCGATTGTCTGTGAATACATGGATGCTCAGACACGGGTCCGAGTCACTCTTTTCAATTCAGTGTACTTTGGTGTTGAAGCAGTGCGCTGTGCATTCCGTTATTCCGTCTTCACTGACCATATTCACATTTTTGATGCTGCTTCTTGAGCCGCACCTATGCAATTCTCATATAGACATTATTTTTATGGTGGGTTTTCAATTCAATCAAGTACCTGTGAAAGAAGAAAAGTACAAATTAAATTCTTAAAACTTGTTAGCCAGTCCCCACAACCCTTGCTGTATTTAATGGCATTACAACAAATAAAGATATGATATTAAAAATTATTTTACAGGACGCTAGTAGCAAAGACAGGTTCTGGAATTTACTAAACTGACTTTTCAAAATTCTTAACCAGATCATTATAATTCAAAACAAATTATACAACACAAATAAAGCTCTAAAAACATGACAAAAACAAACTATAAGCAGAAAAACAGTTTTAAAAAACAACGGCTGTTTACAATTGCACTATTTGTTTAAGGAAGTGCTCTGTGTTTGTTGTGAAAAAGGGACAGACTTTCAGAGTCCCTTCAACAGTTAACATGCCGATGTTTGTAAACGAGCAAATTAAATAACGACACGGGTAAAACATGTACGCCAGCTCGCGTTTATGATCTCGAGGTGATCACATGCCAAACGTCCCATTTCGTGTTTTTATGAGCGCCAGCAACAAACATGCGGCCTAACCTCCAGCGATCTTCCCCTGAATCGAGCAGGGGGAGGGGTGGAGCCATAGATTTAGCTACATACCTCTCTCTCTACTTAGGCTAACACTGTATTTTTACGCACTGAAACGTAAGATAGTGTACAGTTCACGGCAGCGACACGTGGAAAATATTTCAATATTCCTACCTGGGTGAAGAAGTGCAAAAGTCTCGCGCACTCGGAGAGGACAAGAGATAGCGCGAGCCAGTGTCCAGTAGAGCGCGCGCGCCGCGTGCCTGAGAGGGAGCGTGTATGTGCGTGTATGATGAGCGCGGGGGGGAGCGCGTAGGGATTTGACATAGCTATTCAAGCCCACGGTTGCCATGGTATCCATTGCCCTTATATGGACAAAGAAGTCAAAGAGCACCGAAGGCCGCTCTGCTGGGCACACAGAAAAAGAATGTGGTGTTTTGCTCCTAAAAGATCAGTGACCCTCAAGCGTGCTTCAAAGAACTGCAAAAATGCCTACAGGCCGCCAAACCCCGTACATACCACTGAGAGAACGTTTAGCCTGTAATGCACAGGCATAAGTACTTACTCTTAAAGATTGCATAGATGTATTATTTATTGTCATTTAGACAATACAGTTATGTTTGTAGGGCATGTTTTACTGTCAAAGAAATTTAACAGAATAAACCAGGTTATTGGCATTTACCTGGAGGAAAGGCTGTAAAAACACAAAAGCTTTTCTAAACCCAATGTAAACTGAACAGAATCTCAGTTTATGTAGAAAGTGGTCATACATGTAGGAAGCAAACACATTGACATTATTAATGTCAATTATCAAACAATCTAATTATCAAACAATGCAGGTGAGCTTCACATGGTCATAAGTTCATAGCCATTTCCTGTACCTATAAAAATGTTTAATATGCTCATTTTTGTAGACAATAAGAAAGTTATCCATCTTGCCTCTGGTATATTACAAACAGTCTCTTGTTTTGAGATTTAGAACTTGGCTATATGCTCAAGAGAAAAACAATTTGTTTGCTCTTCCTTACCAAACTGTATTTTGTGACATTTTAGAAAACAGAAAAAATACAGCCCCTGGTTGCTTATGTGATTATATACCAGCAGCAAGCTGATGTAGCATGGTAGCATCAATAATGTAAAACATTTTATTTAGATTTTGGTTATTTTAAAACAAGTGTGTGTGTGTGTGTGTGTGAGAGGGAGAGAGATTACACAAAAGAAAAGAGGAGTGTGTGTCTAAGAGTGCATATGCTGCATGCATAGTACAAAGCTAGGCGTTTATTTGGCCTTTGACCTTAGGGTTCAGGAATGTTGTTGATCTCTATTAGGATTTGGGAGGTAGTGTTGCAGCTCTTGCCTGCCCAGGACTGCTTTATACTGACTTTACTGAGTCCTGAAAAAATGTTGCCATCTAAGAAAATTTCATAACTGCTTTAATGAAAATTCACATAAACACATGATTATATATTTCTTTATATGTTCTTCAAACCCTTGGGCATGTGATCCTTTAATAAAGTTATCAACTGTGAAGTTAGCCAAGCAAAGCGTTGCAAACCTTGCAGCAATGAGGACGTACATTTTATATGATATTATTTTGCTGTATTTATTTATATTAAGTGAATTGTAAATTGCTTTGGATGTCATGTGTAAAAAAGCTGAAATCGTGTTATTCTTGCTCAATTCACAGCAGGATGTTTCTGAGAAATATCCCCATCTAGTGATGAGATTCAGGGGCTGCGTTCACAGGATATTCAGGTGAAAGTGTTTTAATTGATTAATTTAATGTTAAAATACTCTTACTTAAACCTATAATCAGTAAAACTGTAAACGAGCTATTTGTTTATTAATTCTGACAACTGTAAGCACTGTAGCTCTGTGATGCTACTCATCTTAAGAATCCCATAGTACCGCTATCATGTAACATTACATACACACACACACACACACACACACACACACACACATATATATATCAATCTTCAATCATTTTAATGTTTACAAAACAACTAAAGTCCAAGCTTCATTTATTACATGTGTTTTTTCCATTTTTGTTTAATTCAGTTAATTAATTAACTGCGTCAGTGTAATTGTACAATATAAGCACAAAAAGAACTACCATTAATGATGTATTAGAACACTTTGGCAAGCTTGCCGGATTGAAAGACATTTGTGAAACACTGTATGTGAACACAGTCTTGTAAGATGATGACAATTTTGCCGTCAGAAGTATTTTAGAAACAGATAAACAGGAAGATTAGTTCTTGATAATGTCAGCAAATGTGTATACATCTGTGTTTATTGGCGATTTCCTTCATTTGTTCAGTAGTTTACTTAAGAAGTGTCCTGACAGTACCTTTTGCGTTTGTCAGTCTAAGACACAGCTATGAATTACTGCTTCCTCTTGGAATCGGGTTGGCACATCAACAATTCTTTGCAGGAAAGCAAAACGCTTTCATAATATTCTTTTCTCTGGTTCTGGTGGGAATCAGATTAGATGTCAGAAACAATAACCACATATTACACTATATTCATAACTTTTACTTATATCGCTACATGTATCGCTAACATTTTAAAACAAAAATGTTTGGGGTTATTAGGATACTAATTGCATCATGTTCAAATTAAACTGGCCATGAACTGAAATGGTTTGGTGAAGGATATTTTTTTATGTAAAGGGACTGGCTAACATATTCTTAAAGTTCTCTCAAAGTTATTTAAAAATGTTCTTGCAGTAAAGTTAATAGTACTTTTTTTAACATTATAAATCAAATATATCAAAAACTTTATTCTTAAGTTTTTAGTGGAACATTTTAAAAATGTTTCATAATTTAAAACGATTTGAATATTTTTTTTATCTGAGCAATAATTGCAACATCTGAAAAAGTCTAGAACTTTCAAAAAAAATATTTTTAACATTTCTGTTAAAAAATACCACACCCTCATCCTAGCTGTATCAGGAAGAATTTTAGACAACATAAAAGAATGTGATGTAATGTGGTGTAATGATTGCTGAGTCTATCAGAGGTATTTTAGGGCACCTGTTACATAATTGCTATGAAAAAGTATTTTTGAGGAATGTCCTATAAACGTCAAAAATATAATGGCGTAGTCATAAGCATGGATTTGTTCAAAACAGCACGTAGTCAAACTGTAAACCATGTTGTTCATCCTGTGCCAACATGATGTCAAACAAAAGGATCTGTCTTGGCAGCACATGCATATTAGAACAGAGTACGGTTTGGGTTCAGGCCACCCCCTCAATGATGCATGATGTTGTTGTAACCTCTGGAATAATGACCATAGGGTGGACCAGGGCAGCGTCATGCAATGGGAGGTGCAGGAAACAATATAAGCTTGTGGCGTTAACATACTTAACTTATTGTTTTGACATTGATGTTTAAAGAGGACGTGTTTACCTTGTGAAGGACTCAGGCTTAGAAGCTGGGACGAATTAAGCTCCATTTGAGCAGTGATGTACAACAGTAGTTATTCTAAGACCAGCTTTGGCTTGGCTGCCAAGAAGATGCACAAGTCCAAAAGTAAGAGCTGTGGTTACTACATGAAGATCGTCTTCTTCTTCTCCTCACTCATCCAGTCTTTGATCATTGCGAGTTTGGTGCTCTTTCTGGTGTATGGGCAACCCGAGCACACCGTGGAGGAGAAAAGACTGCAAGAGCTGGACCAAAGTGTCAGCAAACTCACCATGGAAAATTACATCCTCCGGCAGAAGGAGAAGAACCTGACCAAACATCTGAACGTCACTCTTACTGCAAAGCTGACCAATGACAAATTTCTGTTTGAATTGCGCAAACTGGCGAATACTTCATCCGCAACAATACGGAGCCTGCAAATGAAAACGGTGAGTTTCAGAACTTTCAAAACACAGATTTGTTTATATTTATTTGTTTACCTTTTCAGAAAATGTACTTTATTCAAATTGTAGTGTTTTCAACTTCTGTATGACATCTATAGAGAAGAACAATGCAAAGACATATTGTATAGTATAGGTTCTCTTGATAACTAGGGTAGACTATTTAAAGAAATACAGTCTTAACATCAAACATCCTGTGTTGTCAATGGTATAGGTGCACTGATATACACGGCAACCTTTATTCTTTATTTTTTATTTTTAAAAAAAAAAACAATGATTCTCACATGCTGCTCTGGGGACCCAGAGCACTGTACATTTTGTATGTCTTTTGTATATCAAAACACCAATTAAACAGCAGATAGAGATTCACGGACTGAACCGAGTATCTAAGTGTGTGAGATAAGGAGGACAAAATGTCTAGCGCAGTGAATTGAGAACCTGTCGTGTAAAGCATTCAAATAGTACTGGTCCTGTTAAACTGCATTTACAGACTCAGTGTGAGATGGAAAAAAGAATGGCACCTCCAGCAGCTCGCTCGTTTGCACCTACGTTCTGTCCGGATCCAAATGGTGAGATGGTTCTTCATAAAGTTCTTCCATTTCATATAATTACATTTACATTTAGGCATTTGGCAGACGCTTTTATCCAAAGCGACTTACATTGCATTATACTACACATTGATCACTATACATTGAGTATGTGCAATCCCTGGGATCGAACCCATGACCTTGGCATTGTTAACGCCATGCTCTAACCGCTGAGCTACAGGAAAGCTAATTAGCACAACACCTGTAACTGTAATAAAGTTCAACAAATCCATGCACTCTCAAGCACATAATGTAGAATTGTTAAGTTCAATGTATAAATAACAGAGGAAATATAAATCAATGTTCAAATAATTGAGGAAATTGTTCAACAATTTGCTTTTCAAGAAAACAACAGACAATTGAGACTTCTGCTTCAGCAGTCGGAGGAAATGCTGAAGCTGGTCAAAGCAAACTTTACCCAGAAGATGGATTACATGAGAACTGAGTTAGAAAACTCCAACAAGGATAAGGATCGGTTTCATTTAGAAACGATTGAACTGAGAAGAGACAAGGCTTATCTTCAAGAGGAGCTGGACATGTATCAAAAGAAGTGCAAAAAGGATTTTGTCGCCTCTTTACAAGGAATACCCAATGTTACCAAAGAATTTCTCAAAAGAATCGATGACCTTTTCTCCAAGCACATTTCTTTCCAGCTAACATGCGACAAGCAAAAGAATCAACTTGAAAACATTCGTGAAAACTGCAGCAGTCTTTCGAGAGAAGTCGAGAACAAGCTCCAGTCATATCTAGACATTGTGGGAAACCAATTTACAAAAATAAATGGTGAAAACTCAAAATATGTGACAGAGAACAAACGATTTAGAGAGGATGCTGACTGGTGCAATCAGAATCGCAGTGCGATGATTCGAGAGAATCGTAGGACTCTTGAGCAGATTCAGCTAAAGCATGATAAAAACACTGAGCGATTTCTTCTGGAGAATAAAAAACTACAAGGAGATAACCGGTTGAAAGAAGATCTTCTCTCTGTAAAAGATAAAGAAATTAAAATGCTTACTCTTAATGTCGAGACTCTCAACACATCACTTGCAAGTTGTAAGGTGAGGTTGATATTGTTTATACACAGATATATTTATAGATCAAGTTAAAATTTTGTTAGCTAATAATATTAAAAAGTTCTTAATATCAGAAATAGGCTTATTTATAAATATAATGTATATTCGTAATATACTTTAATTGTTCTCCAAAACTTTGCAGCCGACCCTGCGGAATCCCTTTATGCAGAACCCCTATGGTATACCAAATATACCAAATGCTGGTGGAACTGGCCTAAGTTCAACAGGACTGAGCAAACCAAATGTGGGGTGGCCAGGAAGTAGTTCCACTGGGCAAGGATTTCCCAGTCAATATGGTGCAGGATCCAGCTCCAGATACAACAGTCTAGGATCAGTTGGAACAGGATCATTTGGTTCAGCTCAAAGTGGACCAGGATCAAGCAGAATAGGTGGAGCCCAGGCAGGGACAGTTGATTTGGGAGGACTTGGAACAGGATTAACAGGAATTGGTAGTTTTGGATCAAGTCAAACCGGAACAGGCAATATGGGATCAGCTGGCACTGGATCAAATGGACTTGGGGTGAGCAAACCAGGTGTGGGTGTCAGCTCAGTGGGGTCTTATATACCTGCAGTTGGAGGGACTGGAGGTGGAAGAACAACAAGTGGGATTGACAACCAACTAGTACACCAAGGTAAACCAAGAGAAGTCCTGCACATTCAAACATAACAGATGTTTGCAATTAATGCTTGAATACACTATTTTTTGTTTTGGGGTATTTTTAATAATGCATTATATCTTGTGTTTGGTTTACAGCACAGATAAGTCAGCATTTGAGGGAGCTGCAACGTTATTCAATTTCAACCTAAGGAAATGATCGAGGTCCTGAAAAATCATCGAATCAAGAATATCCATATAAAGACTCAATTATAAACTGTTCGAAACTGTAATCTCAATGTACCATTCCTGCAAGTCTGTAATGTTATTTTTCTAGTTATTAATATAAACTTTATTAATTATATCTTGTGGGATTTAGTGGGATTATGTCTTTTGCGCATTACATTCATTTATGCTTGTATATTTTTGATAATTACAGAAACAAATGATAAGATGACAGACTGAAAGATTAAAAAATGTTCTCCAAAAATGGGCCAGACAATCATTCATTGTCATTGTCTTTCACAGTATTTTATTGTACAAAATATTATTGACCCACAATACTTGAATACAAAATAAAAGTGAAATATGCTCTTTCTCATTTATTGTGTTGTTTTATTATTTTACTCATTTTCTTAAAAATTATAGAGAATATAAGTAATATTAGTATGGTATCTGGAATATATCTTGTAATGTTGTAAACCAACACTTTGAAATTTAAATTTTATGTTTCATATATGAATTAATACGTGCTGAAGATTTTCTGGATTAAAAAAATGAATGGAATGCTGAAATGAAATATATAGCCTAAGTGTATATATTGTATAAATCTTACTTAAAATTGGAGCTACTGTATTCGAAAATATATTTGCATTCTGTGCGGAAACAAACACAGTTAAGACTCCATTTTACAGATGTATGATACTTCAGTAAATACAGATACTTACTGCAGTAAACTGAATATACAGAAGTTAACTGAATAGATGTAAAAGTTAGAGGTCAACTATTAATGTTCAATAGGTTCGTTACACATAAGCTGAAAATAGCTCTGGCTAACCCACAGGCTATTGTCATTGTTTTGCGTCAATGGGAAGCACTATTTAAAACAGTACCACTCTCCAACCAAAGCAAATCCAAAGTGTCAAACCAAACTATCACTCAGACATGGTATAGAAGCTTAGACTAAGTCTTTACATTAATACAGATCAAATATGAAAAAATTAAATAATAACATAAACCATCATAATCACCTCAAAATACCTTTTTGAGCACTCTTAATAAAAGAAGACCTCTAAAGCGCAGTGAGGTGCTGGCAACCTGCACTATATGTGAGCATCATGTAAAACAATTAAAATTGTTTCCCATGTCAACAAGCATCCTGTCACCAAAAAATGCCAAAAAAGTGAACCCGACAAAAGCAAAGGAAAAAGTGAAGCAGAGACACAGGGCGCCAATTAAAGTGGTGAGGCGTCACAGCAGCCTGCTATCCAGCTTAAAGGATATCCTTTGTTTGACAACTGATTTTCCACTTAAGACATCAGATGTCTTGTTCTAAAAGAGGGTACACTATGGACTTATGGGTTCTGACGTAAAGGACCTTGACCACAAGATATTATTAAAGATACAGAGCCATCTTTGTATACAGAAGACAATGCAATTACCGTTTGTAGATGTGGAATGTTAAGTGCCAGGGGCTTCGGTGTCTTTGAACTTCATATAAGTTTAGACACATTTTCCTGATGTTAGGTCATTTTACATAATTGGGCTTTCCCAATTTCATAATCAGTAAACATGCCCCAGTTTAACGGCACTGACTGGAGGGGTCTTTTAAAAATAAGCAAGGTGTTCTGCTAGATGTTGGGGTAAATATTCCCTCTCCACTCTCCACCAGGAAACGTGTTGCCGCTTATTATTATTACCTCCTTCCTACCTAGGTCACAAAACTCATCACCTTTTGTCTCCTGTAGCTCACATTCCGGAGCACTAATTGTATTTCCTACTTTCTTGGCCCTTTTTTGCCCACCATTCTGGTAAAAACATTAGAGGCCCAAACCGTTCTCTTGTTGACCTCTAGAAACAGCCTTTTGATGGTTTATAGTAGGTCATTTTGTGGTCTTATGGAAACATCTCAACACCATGACCAAATTAATGGCTACCAAAACGAGACTTTTAAACGAGAAAACTGGGAATGCAAATAGACAGGTGTCATAAAAGCAAAACTCTGGTTTGGAGGAGGCTGGAAGGACACGTTTATAACTAATATGTGGTGTTTTGGATTTGCTAGAATGTATACATCCCAACCACCACTAGATGGTGGCTTTCAGCACCAGACTGTAAACAGTGTTCCTCTGTACAGTCTATATTTGTTTACATGGTAAACCATGTCTGTAAGGAAAGGCTAAAGGGGCGTTTTGCTAATTAATTTATGTTATTAGTTTTACATATTTAACTTTTGCTTTTAATTGAGCCAAACGCCTTAACATGACTTAACCAACTTTGGGACGAGAAGGTTCTGTTGTTACACTCTTAGAAAAAATGTGCATTGGGATTTTATGTACAAGCTTTCTAAGAATCGTAAATGCATGTGTTTAATACGCAGTATATTTGGAATGAGGCCCCTGCTGGTCACGCTACACTGAATGGTGACAGATTGACAATGTATTAATGAAATTGCCAAACAGAACAGTCGTCGTTAAAACAAACACCATCTAGCCTTTAGAATAGTAAACTAAATGATAACGACAGACATTATCAATATTCGCCAGTCTGACGGTCTGTATGTTTCTTGATGTTGATTAAAGAATGTTGTAATCTAGTTATTAAATCCTGCGTTTATATCAACTCCACTAAATTTCCACTCTGTGTTCTTTTCCCCCAGCCGCCTTTGCGCATTCGCTCTGATTGGTGTTTTAGAACATTTATGAATTATGCAGCTCGCGTTGCATAATGTCCAACGTAGGACAGATGGCGCATACAACTTACTGACAACATACTGGCAAGCAAAACGCGAAATGATACAGTTAAATGTCAAATGAAGGGTATGAATAAATGGAAGCTACAAACGACTCAAATGAGGAAATCCGTTGAGCGTTGACCACGTCATGGATGATCGATGTCAGCGTGTAACTGCGGGTTTATCATTAGGTCAATGGATTCTTTGCACCTGTTTGCATCCACAAAAGGATCCTGCCGCCGGGGAAACCTGGCTAGACCTGGCAGCGCAGTTTCAGCACCAGCGGCATCAGCATAGTTGACGCGTATTCGTAGAGCAGAGGGAAAGAGAGTATCATACACAATGTCTTCAGCGGTATTGGGTAAGTGAGACTCGGCCATTCGTCATGTAGACGATTACATGTAGTGTAATGCGGCTGCCGTCGGACAGTTTAGGAATCTGCCCGTTTGTAAAGCCTATCGCAGTGGTTTCGCGATAGTTATAGCTTTGCTGTTGGTGGCAAGACAATGTTGAAGGTTATATCATAATTTATGTTATTATATGGTCATAATATTTGTTACATCGTGCGCACATATGCACATGTAATGCACAAACACATCTTACCTACTGATGAAAATATTTGTAAGCGTTGTCATATCATGTGTCATTTTTGATTGTTTTATCAAGAATTGTACTTTAACAACCCTATATATTTCTGAAAGGTTGATCATGTGAAACCCTTGATGTGTACTTATTTCATAGAAGACAAGAATCCTCTGTTGATGTTCACTCAGTCACAATTCACGTGTAATACTCTAATGGCCTGGCATGCAATTGTTATGTATGTTCGATATTTGGATTCGGTTACGCTAAATCTGTTTACGCTCAAAGTAAATCTTAAAAGTATGATCTTAAAAGTATTGTCTTCACCCTTACAGAAAAAACACAGAAGCTACCGAATTTCACGTGATGTGCAGTGTTGGAACATTTTCGTGTGAATTCCATGTAAAATTGAATGGGAAACTGTCATCTGTTATCGCACATGTGAAATTCGTGTGTCTTTTTTGTAAGGGTACACTTAACATAACTGTCACCTTAAAAGAGCACATTTTGTGACACTGTGGTCACAATAAATGATGACATGTTTACACAGTCTGTTTCGTCAGATAAACTGCATAACTTTAAATGGGCAATTCCACACAAAGTTATGTTCAATTAAATGGCAAAGAGCAACTTAAAGATGAGTTTATATCACTGTCAGAATTTAGTGTGCTGATGGCGTACTGGCAGTTAACAACAGACCTTTAATCCTGTTGAGGGCGACATGTTTTACGATAACACAATTAACATACTGCCTCAGGAAATGTCTCGTTTTATTACATTCCTATTTCAGTGGTTGAAGATAGACTGTGATGTGATTAAGGACTTTGTGTAAATGAAATGTTGGCCTTGGTTTCTGTGGAAATAAAGGACTTAGTTGAAATGTCAGTTTGGTTTAACCTGTTTAGGATGTTAGCACAAATGTAAAGCAGCAGTGGTTTGTGATAGTTTGTGCAGATGTTTCAGTGGTCAGATTTACATAATTTCAACAGATGCTTTTATCCAAAGTGAATTTTATGCAAAACAATGAGCATTACAAGCAAATTGTAATAGGCTTTCCTGTAGCTCAGTGGTTAGAGCATGGTGTTAACAATGCCAAGGCCATGGGTTCGATCCCAGGGATTGCACATACTCAGAAACAATGTATAGTATAATGCAATGTAAGTGGCTTTGGATAAAAGCGTCTGCCAAATGCGTAAATGTAAATTTATCAGACAGTATGGGTACAATATACAGATATTTTTACCAACTACCAAGAATATCAGCCAGCTCCTTTTTGGTATTGTGTTCATTTTTGGTTATTGTTTATTGCAAAGAAATTCCTACATAATAATGATGAATTTTACATAGATGCAAATTTTACCTAATAATTATTGCAATAATAACAATAATATCTCCTTTTCCCTTGCAACCACAGAGAAATTGCTCAAAGGTCGTCTGTTTCATGCCAGGCAGTACCTCATGAAGCATAAGTCTAGGATCACAATGGCACCCACTGAAAACTGTGATATTCTTATGACATTCCGAGGTGCAAATGTTATATGTCTTACTTATGCTTGTTTGCACTTTTGTGGTTATTGAATTGTGTAGATTTTCCCTAATAGGCATATACAATAATAAATGCATAAGCATATACATATATATGAATACATGACAACATTTGTAGTCCTAAAATGTGAAAGTAATGTGTGTTTTGTACCTTTTTGTATCTGGATTTGTAGAAGAATGAAGCATTTTGTTATTTTATTAGCATTTTTTATATTTGATATACAAATGAAGATTTATCAGCATGTTATCTTATGTTTCACAGACACCACAGATGACCATACACTGTTATGGTTGTTGAACCAAATCCGGTTGGGAATTCCACAAATCAGAATCCAAATTCGGCAACATAAATACACTCACACCTATGCATTTCTCATTACCTCAACCTTTGAAAAGTAAGGAAACCTGCCTGACTTCTGTATTTGTCTATATGAGCCAAATGTCTGAAACATTGGACAGATGGTCAATGTGTCTTAAATACAACAGCAGAATCATGGTTCCTTTTTCTCTGAAGCTTGTTGCTTGGAGCTGAACAGATGGGCATGCAAAAGGCAGTGAAGCCGCGCTATGGAGGCGGTACTCGCAGGTTTTCGTGTGAGGAGGATGACATCTATGAGAACATAGAGAGTGAGCTGTGTTTCTTCACATCACAGGTCTATCTTTCATCTCTGCATCTCTTCTCAAATGACATCATGAGATGGGTCTGATGTTATAAAGATTTACTCTATGTTTCTAGGAGCGTCAGAGTATTATCAGATACTGGCTGAACAATCTGAGGGCCAAACAGGGCCAAGCCCTTCATAATATTCACTTCCTGGAGGGTCAACCAATCAGTAGATATTCCAATATTTCTTTGTTGTAAAATTTTGGTTTTGGTTTAGGACTTATTTTTAATGCTTTTCTGCAAATCTGATTAAATTGTGTGTATGTGTGTATCTTTTTCAGTACCAGAGCTTATAGCGAGACGTATAATTCTTCAGATGTTTCCTATTCATGAACAGAGAATTCTGAACCAGCTCATGACGTCTTGGGTTCAGGCAGTCTGTGAGAAACAACCCTTAGGTAAAATATTGTATGCTTTCACCAGCACATACAACCGTAATTCTAAGATGTCTGGTGCCTTTCAATAGCCCTGTAATCTAATTCCTATGAAGCGCTTCCTTTAGCAAACAAAGTCCTGTGTATCTAGTTTCTTTCTGTTGACTGAGACATGCTAACAAACAGTAAGTTCTGCAGTATGAATTTAGAATACAAAGCACCAGACACAGCATGTTTAATCTTGAAAATGTATTACAATTCCATTCTACTGGTTATATAGTTTTTTTCTCCCAAAGCTAATTTCTTTAGCAACTCGGCCATTAAGACTCTAAGAAAAGACTCATTTTATGTAGCAGATTAGGCCTGATCGGTTTGTTCTCCTGCTCTTAACAGATGATATCTGTGATTATTTTGGGGTCAAGATCGGCATGTACTTTGCATGGTTAGGATTTTACACCAACTCTATGCTCTACCCAGCAATGATTGGCTTTCTGCTGTGGATCTTTGCCGAGTCTGATCAGGCAGGTTTTGTTATTGATATCACATCTCTACACCTTTAGAATGGAGATATAAATAGTACAGAATAGTACATGTTCTTTGGCTTTGAGGCATGGTTTTTATCATCAAGCCTTTTTGAAATGCAGACAAGCCAAGATATCTGCTGTGTGGTATTTGCTCTTTTCAATGTGGTGTGGGCAACACTGTTCCTGGAGAGATGGAAGCGTCGAGAAGCAGAACTTGCATATAAGTGGGGCACACTGGACACCCCTGCAGAGTCACTGGAGGAACCCCGCCCACAGTTTCGGGTATCATGACATCATTTTGTCAATAATCAAAATGTCAGTAGTTGCATGGGATAACAGCATGAGTATTGATTTTGCAAGGGTTGTGGTTGATCACATCCCCACCTCTGTTGAAAGACTCTCAAATTGACTCCAATGTATTTTTATTTAAACTGGATAAATGTGTAAGCTTACAGTTAAATTGTGTTTCTGCTAGTGTTGAAATCAACTAATGGATAGAAGCTGTGTAAAATTTAAATGTGATATAAAAGAAATGTCATAAAATGTGATACATCATCATGTGAACAGTAATTTTGATTCTTTTTGCAACATACCACAGAGTTACATTAATGTTATATTAGGGTTAAAATGAACTTGTGAAGCTTAAATGTGATTTAACAGAAATGCTATCAAATGTGATCTTCATATTAACAGTAATTTAACTCTTTTTGCAATGAATATCAGGGAGTTAAACGTCGCAGTCCAGTGACGGGCTGTGAAGAGTTTTTCTACCCACCCTGGAAGAGAAGCATGTTTTGTTGGCTGGTCAGCTTTCCCATCTGCATCCTCTGTCTCTGCTTTGTGTGCTTGGTCATGTTTATCTGCCTGGAACTTCAAGTAAGGAATATATAAGTTTATCAGATATGTAGCCGTTCTTCATATGTCCTTCAAACATATACGTTTACCCACATATTTAAGATTCATTATCTCTGCCTGTACCATTTTACACTTTTTGCAGGAATTTGTCATGGAAACAAAAGAGCTGCCAAGCATATGTAGATTTATTCCTAAACTTCTGCTGGCTATAACTGTTACTGTATGTGATGAAGTGTACAAGAAAATAGCTCTCTGGCTCAATGATATGGGTAAGATTTCATTCAGTCTCAAAAGACATTATGCAGCAGTACACTGTGATGCACAATGACCTGAAACAAAAATACAGTTATTCATATATATTCAGATATAATCAGGAAATGTTTACTGTAATGCAAACTTCAGATGTTAACTTCACTGCTCACATTTGTTTGTTATTTTTCATTCCTTATTTTTATTTTTGAAACCTGTTACTTTTTCAATTCAACCAGAAAATTACAGACTTCAGAGCACTTATGATAATAATCTCATCCTCAAGACTGTTTTTGTAAGTTTAATCTTTATAAATCTATATTATCTCTATATTGTGAAAACTGTGTATTGCATAACTCGAAGTGTTTTTTGTGTCAGTAATGGTTAAATGTTGTGTACCTCGTTTTAAAGTTTCAGTTCATAAATTCTTACCTCAGCCTTTTCTACATCGGATTTTATCTCAAAGATATGGAGCGATTAAAAGAGGTAATACATACACAACAGAATGATATTACATTTGTAAAGTGCTACAAAAAAGAAAACTTCTGTCCATGAGCACTACAGACAAAAAATGAATCACTTTCATTTACAGATGCTGGCTACGTTGTTGATCTTCAGACAATTCCTACAGAATATTAAGGAAGTATTGCAGCCCTATCTCTATGAGCACCATAAATTGGGAGCTCTCAGGACGTTATGGGAATTAATTCACCCCATGTTCTTGAACTATAGTCATTTGATACTGCAAAAGATACGACTGACTTGTCAAGCTAGAGCAGATGCAGATAAATGTGGCACAACTCGTGAATCAGAGAAGAGAGAAAGGAGGAGTTTAATTGCCAGCTACAGAGTTCCCAAACCAGAGGAAGGGGATGATGATGCTGGTATAAAGCAAAGGAAGGTCAGTTTCACTGAGAAGGTGGAATACAAAGACAAAATTGTGGAAGCACCAACACAAGGCATGAAGGATGATGACAGTCCTACGCTTGTGGAGGAAGGAATGGATCCATCCTGTATATTTGAAATGTGTGATGATGATGATGATCATGGAGATTCCATGAGTAAACCCCAAGGGCCTCAGAGGAGAAATAACAGTTCTGCTGGAGATACTATAGAGAAGAAAATGTCCTGGATGGACCCTCCAGAGGAGACTGAATCTACTGTTTTGACCCAACCAGAGCTTGAAAGTTGCATGCTAACCTATGAGGTTTGTGCTCTTCCACAAATCTCAGTTTGAATGAATTATCGTATGTCATTGTAAATACTTCTGTAAACATTAGCTGATAAATACTGATTTGACTCATTCAGAGAGTGAAAGAGAGAAACGTAACCAATATCTTCCCATATGATCAGGATTATTTGCTACTTTATCAAACCAATCATTGTACATTTGCATCAGTGATATCAAACAGAGGAATTTGTATTTTGTTTTGACCTGCAGGATACTCTCCAAGATTATCAAGAGATGTTTATACAGTTTGGCTATGTGGTGCTGTTCTCCTCTGCATTTCCATTAGCAGCCATGTGTGCCCTCATTAACAATATTGTGGAGATCCGAAGTGATGCCTTAAAACTTTGCACAGGCCTCCAGAGACCATTTGGGCAAAGGGTTGAAAACATTGGACAATGGCAGGTCAGTTACGTACTTACGTATTTAGACATTAACATTTGATAGCATATTGTATTTTTAGATTGTTAAACTAGTTTCTGTGATCTATTCCTTGTGTTTGTCCTTAAAATTTTAAGACTGCAATGGAGGCTATGGGTCTGATTGCAATAATTGTGAACTGTTACCTTATTGGCCAATGTGGACAGCTACAGCGACTCTTCCCCTGGTTGAGCCCCGAGATGGCCATTGTCTCTGTTGTATTACTAGAGGTAAAAGGGACTTTTAACATCCCTAAACAGGAAGCACATACTGCTTTTTTGTCAAGTACGAGAAACAATTTTGAACAATGTTTTAATGTCACATTATTAACCTGTTTTGAATTTACTGTTGCTCTTTCACAGCACTTTGCTATTCTTCTCAAATATGTCATTCATATCGCAATTCCTGATATTCCAAACTGGGTGGCAGATGAGATGGCTAAACTCGAATATCAACGGAGAGAAGCGCTCAAGGTAGCACAGCAAGAAACACAGCACATGCTAAGTAAAAGCAAATGTTATTTAAACATTATGTTTATCGTTGTTTATGTGCATATTTGTCAGAAACATGAACGTTTGGCTCAGCAGCACCAGCAGCAGCAACGGAGGAAGACCGAAGAAGCTGAGGAGCATCAAAAAATGGCAGAGGAACTAGCACGACAAGACGGCGACCAAGACAAATCAGATCTTAGTGGAGGTGAAGATCATCACCATGAGAAAGGTCCAGGGGGCAAGTTCACCACTGGAGATAAGCTCAAGAGACCCAGCTCATTATTAGGCAGCAACAATGTGATGAAACTCAAACAGATAATCCCGCTTCAGGGAAAATTCACTTCCACCACTTCTCCCACAAGTGGTGAGGCCAAACTTCCAGGCTTTCTTAAGTTCCTCAAGTCTCAAGAGGTTAAAAAGGAAGCCGCTGCAGCAGTCGTGCCAGCAGCTACACACGCTAACCAAGAGAAATCACAGTCTCCCAGCAAGTCCTTTAACCCAGGCAAACTCTTCACCTTTGGAAAAGACAATCTGTCTACCGGTGCTGCTTCTGATCAGCAAGCTAAACCAGAGGATCAACATGGGAATCAAGACCAAATTCCTTCATCAGAGGAGCTTGCATCTTCTGAGCTTGAAAAGGGTGAGAATATGGACTCTGGTAGCAATCCTTTAAAAAAACAGTGATACAAATCAATTAATATGTAACACAGATTGTGATGCATAACATTTGCTTGAATGTGATCAAACAACCATGTAGTGGTGGAAGTGCATGTCAGAAGATTATGCCGTCATTTTAATCAACTATATTAATCTAAGATATCCATATGTTCATTTTACTGAGGGAGGCATGCTAAACCACCTGCATGATAAACAACCTGGACCAGGAAAAGAGGGGACATTTGAATGAGCACCGTTATCATAGAAAATGTATAGATTTTCTATTTTTCTACACATTATTTTTGTTACAGGAAATGATAAATTTGAATCAATCTATTAGATTGTCCATGCTAATTTTGAATTTATAATGAGAGTGAAACCATAACGCAATACAATGAGGAAATACTGTGAAAAACGTATAAGGTGCATCACAACCTGCGCACACAGCTTACAGTCCATTTCATACTGCTACTTCCACAATAATATATGCACATCCAGTTGCTTTAAAATGCACTCGAATGTAAAAATAAAATACAATAACTTACATTCTGAGTATTTTGTTGAGATTTTCACAACTGTTGTTACCTACATTTTTTGCCCATATTGATTGCGGTCATTACTATGTCTATGTCATGGAACACGGACCGTGTACATCAGACGCAATGGCTAATATCATGAATATAGTTATTCATATAAATCGAAGTGAGAAGAGGACTTGAAAGATGAAACTGAATACTTTTATTTAATGAATTTGACGTATATTTAACATGACATAACCTACTCAATTAATTTCGTAATGTGACAATTTTAAATATAAACCAAAAGCTGACATTCATTAAGAATTGAAATGTATATCAAAGCAATTGTCCATTACAGAGTCTTAGTGCGTAAGGGATTTTCGTCCTTTGAGCATTCGGCGCAGGATTACTTCGATTCCACTGGGAGTGCTGATTCTTTTGATCCAGCCATGGGTTCTCTTCCGTTTGATGTTGTTTGGTTGATATTCTGTCCCACGTTTGCCTGTACGGACCTGCTGATAGTTCCATGGGGGTTGCTGGAAAACACAGACTCCCTCTGCTTTGGTATTTAAGGTTCCTTGCAGGACAGTTCTCTGGTCAGCCCCCGTCCTTGACAAAACCGAGGAACTGATCGCGCATTGCTGACTGCATCTGAAAACTGTAGGGTGTGTGCCATTACTCCTAAAAGTTCATTAGAATAGAAATAAGCGATCAGTAAAATGACATTAACTATTTACATCTATCATATTTAAGGACATTGTTTAAGCAAGTTATAATTATTTACATGCATCAGTTAAATTGCAATCAAGCACTGTAAATTAGTCTTAAAGACCTAGTGTACAAAAAACTGCCTGGCAGAACAACTAATGATCTAATGACACTGCTGAAACACTTAGCTGCATAAATATTTACATTTACATACATACAAATAATGTATTTATGCGGCTGAACATTTCAATATAAACTATGATACCGGATTTAAAAGGATACATTGTTTTTCCTAGAAAAATAGTCAACATTTACGACACTGTTAACTTTAATTAATCAATGCACGAATAGTAACATCACTTTACCTGGTTTTCCACACTATGCTTAATTTAATCTGTCTGCATTATATTTTCCTTTATATATGTTCTTCCAGCATCATTAAAGTACAGGTGCATTTACACTAGGATATAACCTGGATTTACGGCAGAACTATGGAATATGTGAGATTATCCCTGAGGTGCTATCTAAATCTACATTCATTAAAATACATGATCATGGTTTACATTTTTTTAAATAAATGAGTGCTTCCACATACCAACAGAAGTATTTAGCCCCCGAAAATCGCCAAATTGTTGCTCGTAACACGTTCATGTCGTCTAGAACAAGCTTTTTCAATCAATACCGCACCAAAGTCATCGCATGTCATTTATCTCTTCTTCCACTATGCAGATTATGGGCAGACAGTTATAATTACTGCCACCATGAGGTCAAACGTGGAATAACATTTGCGCAGCACACTTATTTATTTAACCGCATTACTAAAACAGCGGGCTATGTAATCATTTATGGATTTTATATAACATGGCTCTGTTCGAAACAAGGAGACTCAGTCCACACTGACTCCGTACATTAAGACAGTGTTTTAAGTAAGGCTTGTGCGCGGCCGGAAGCGGAAGTGTATTTCACTGAATTTCTGTTAGCTTCACGTTACCGCCACGCATTTTCTGAAACAAACTGTGTCGCTTAGATTCTGTAAATCTCCGAGGTGCGACCCTTTCAACTGCCAAGATGTTTAACAGAATGACAAGCTTATGGATGGGTGATGTATGTATTCAATATTTGTTAATTTTCCTTTGGTAATTTGGTGAGATTTTGGATTAATGATTCGCACCATGCGGATTTAGCTCGAAGTTACGCAAGCAGGGCCGACACTCCATCCAGTTACTAACCAAACTAGCGAAAATGCCTAATAAAACAAAAAAAGATAAATACTGTTTTTTGTGTCGTCTTGTAAATGACACCTACCGTATCGCGGGATTATATTTTAGAGCTAACTCACCAAATAAAAAACAGTATGCGACTATAAACTTAAGTTTATCAAATTTAAATGATTGTTGATGTTAAGTCACTGACGCAAGCGCTTTGAGAACGCATTGTGATGCAGATCTCTGAACTTTCCTTTTCCCTCTTTCCTGCCAATTACTAGCTATATTACACTGTTGCATGTTTATAAATGTTTAGTCATGCGCAGACATACTGGAAATGTTGTTCCTTGTGCCTCTTACACAGACCATAAAGAGGTTCCACAGACCATCATTTTTTTTTTTTACTTTTACAGTTAGACCCATACATGGATGAAAGTTTCATCAAGCAAGCTTTCAGCACGATGGGGGAGACCGCTTATAATGTCAAAATTATCACACATAGGCTTACTGGGTAAGATTCCTAATTTACTTGTGTGTTGTAATATCTGGATTAAGTGGATCTATTTAAAACCATAATGACAGATAACAAACAATCCAGTAAAGTTGACATTCTACTTTTTTGTTGTTGTACTTATATCCTAACACTTTGTTCCCTCTTGTTTCTTCACTCAGAGGGTCAGCTGGATACTGTTTTGTGGAGCTGGCAGATGAGGCCAGCGTTGACCGCTGTGTGCAGAGGCTTAATGGGAAGCTGGTTCCATCATCAAATCCGGTGAGATGCCACACTTGCTCAGTAAATTATAGTTTTGGAATCTATATTTAATTATTCAAATATTAATTTATAGATGATTATAGGAAAGAATTACCAGCATGGCCCCCACCTTATACAAACATTTTATATATGTATATTACTAGTGATGGGCAAGTTACAGGGCTCAGTTTGTTCCTTATAGAAGGTGGTTGAGGCTGTTTGTAAAATGACTTTGTTTCAAGCTGGTGAATAAACTCTGTTAGGAACTAGCTGGCGAATGGGATAAAGCCAGTTCTGATTGGCAGAGGTATGTGAAAATAATATGACACTTGCAAGTGATTTACGTACAGGCTTACTACAGGCAGATTATAGTTTCATTTGCTTAATTCTTTATTTTTCTTTCCAGCCCAGGAAGTTCAAGCTAAACTATGCAACATATGGGAAGAGGCCAGAACCTGGGTAAGTACATCTAAGAGCAAGATACAGAATCCTGGTTGCACATCAGATTCAGAGTAACATTTGGCTTTCTAAAACTTTAAGCAAACCAGTAGCATTGTGTTGTCGTGACAATCAATCATGAGTGCTCGTTTGGTTAAAGCACCAAGAGCAATGTTTTATCTAACAACTTATGGAGTTTCTTTCAGTTTGCATAGTTGACATTCTTTTTTTCTTCAGCCCTGAATTTTCCGTGTTTGTTGGAGATCTCACATCAGAAGTGGATGATTACCAGCTTCATCAGTTCTTTTTGAAAAAATTCCCTTCATGCAAAGGAGCCAAAGTTGTCACAGATCCCTTTGGGAACTCCAGGTATGAAAGCTTTTGGCTGTCAGATCTGTGCCACGTAACCTTACTTGGTTTCTTCTGACAGTTTGACCAGCTGATCTTTGACACAGAAAAGGGTAAAGTCGGATGAGGTCTGTTTTACAAACGCTTGGTCATTTTATTTTAAATTTATTTTCAGTCGATACTCTTTACCCTCCTGTCCTGAAAAGGGCCAGACAATACATGGATGTGATTTGCCATTGTTACGAATCTGCTAAAACTATTGTTTTCCCCATATAGGGTAAGCAAGAGCAACTCACAATTGAAGTGATGCTACTTCATGTTAAAAGTAAAAGAGAAGTTCTACCATCAAATTAATTTTTACTTTCTGAATATTGAAATATGCATTTACTAAATGATGAGGCGTACGGAAAGTGAGAAAGCAGGTGCTGATGATCTAGTTCTTTGAAATACGCAGGGGTTATGGCTTCGTGAAGTTCAGTGATGAGAACGAACAGAAGAAAGCTCTTGAGGAGTTTCAGAATGCTTCTGGCCTGGGAGGAAAATCAATCAGGATAAGCATCGCTGTCAACAAAGGGTACGTTTCACATGATATTTGTGTTTAATATTTGTTTAACCCATCTGATTTGCCTTAATTTGGCTAAATGTTTATTTTATAATTCTTATTATTTATAGGTTATTGTAGATTGTTAATATTTTGTTGAATCTTTTATTGTTTGTTGCATTGTAAGGTCTGTGTCAGTTAAACTTAAGCTAGCTTGATAGTTAACCTAGTTTACCCTAACAAGTTTAAATGAAGTCACATTGTATTCTTTTCTTTATTATAGCAACAAAACAAGCAGTTACCACAGCCAGAATCAGAATTACAACAGCAACTATCAACAGCAGTACTATCAACAACCCTACAACAATTACTATTCCCAGTGGGGATATGATCAGTATAACAATTACAACTATGGATATAATCCTTATGCCACCCCCCCGCCAGTTCCACAAGGGATGGTGGGGCCGCCCCCACCCGTAGGGATGCCACCCGTGCCCCCCGACGCGAATGCATCCACAGAGGTATCTTAAGAAGTCTTAACAGTGAATATAGCACTATATGGCTACCATTTCATTCATTATTGCAAAATACTGTTGTAAGTCAAAAGAGTCTTTTCTGTTCTGTAACTGACTTTTCTTTTTGCTTTAGCAGTCACATGATGCCACAGAAGATGTTGAGGAGGACCCTGCTGAAGGTCATTATGGTTTACATTTTGTTACAAATATTTTAATTCCTCTTATAATATGCCAAAAATGGTTGACTAGCTTAGGCCCACCCACTCTGTGTATTACTGCTATACACATTCCTAGTAGAAGTTCTTCCATGTGCTGACAGTTATTCTTCTCTCACAGATCCAAATCCACAGGTGGATGTGGAGTCATTAAACAAGCAGTACATGGAGCGCAGCGAGGAGCTTTATGATTCACTCATGGATTGCCACTGGCAACCATTGGACAGTGTCTCATCTGAGATCCCTGAGATTAACTGCTTCTGACTGTCTGAAACAAGCACAGTCTAGGATTGTTATTTCTAAAGAAACATGCCTTTTATATTGTGCTCTGAGCCAGTTTTCAGAGAATGTTCTTTCTCTCATTCTGACTTTTATTTGGAGCTTCAACCCAGCAGGCAAAATGTTATCCTTCATGTGTGTCCCTCATTTTTGATTTCCAAAGTGAGGTAGCTGAGGTTTTGTTGTACACAATCGTTTTATTTTAGGAAGTATGGAAAGAATCTGCTTCATTACTTCATTGATATTTTTAACCAGGAGCCTCTTGCCTTATTAAACTTTTCCATAAGAAAGTCACTGCATGGTTTGAGTATCTTATGTGGTCCAAATAAGAATTTACATTGCTTTAAAATACACCCAATTTGTTGTGATGTTAAACATGGATATCAGATGCGGAAAGCATTGTTCAAGAGGTTGGTTTACATTAGAAATGCTTACCACAACAAGACACCAGTATAAAAACACATTTTTACTATATGCCAGTATAGGATTACTACACCCTGCAGTCCTGAAAATTAACCTTTGTCATTAAATTGCATATGCGTGTGGGCATAAGTTAATCACAAGTTTCTTATTTAAGCCTGAGCTTTTCAGAAATTTTGTGTGTATTTTTGTAATAAAACAAATTGAGATTGTCAAGGATGAACCTAATAAATTGATATGTCTCATTTGTCTCCTTGTCGGATTGTGTCTTTTCCCCTGGAGGTCAGTTTATGGTTAAAACAATTGAATCTCTATGAGATGAGCCAAACAGCCTTGTCTAGTTGAGCACTTCAGCATTTCTTTCATCATGTACATATGTCTCGGCCTGTTTTCTCTGTGTAGACAAAAGTCCTATCCCTGGCCGTCCAGGGCAGTACCAACTAGGTCCAAGACGGTACCAACCCTGGTACAACACCCTCCAGCTCAAGCAACCTAAGGCACCTCCCAGAAGTTGGGTAGGAAACTGTGGGAAGTAAGCCAGCAAGCAGAGAAGCAGGAACACCCAGAGACTCAACAGCAGGACACAGAACAGGAAGAGGATGCGCAGCGGGGCTCCAGAGTGTCCACCCAGGCTCAGGTAGGGTCCAAACACAGCAGTCTCCTCAGCCAGCAGCAGGCAGCACAAACACAGCAGGAGGGCATCTTCAGACACTTCATAACCACGCCACAACATGCCAGAGCGGATGCAGGCCTCCTTTGTTTCACCTTCCCGTAAAAGCAATAGAGGTTGACCATCTCCATTAGTCCCTGAAGCCAGCTCAAGAGTGGAGCTAAGGGGCTCGTAGCAGCTCCCAGTGGCATTCTCCAATAGATTAAGCAGTTTGCGAAAACTCAGCCACAGACCTCCTGCCACAGCTAATCGAGAAAGGTGTTGCATTGAAAGTGTGAGCGAACGACGGACAGAAAATGAGAGGACAAAGACGAAAGAGCCAACAAAAATACATGTCCAGCCCCAGCCGGAACGCAGGAACACCCTGAAAATGAATTACAAATTACATTATTGTATTAAAAACATGGTGTCTAGTCCAGGTGTGCTTGCCAAATTTTTAAATAGGCTTTACATATCAAACAAATGTTTACTAGTGCTTCAACAATCTCGTCAACAAAAGTTTAATTGAAAACAAACAGGCCACTTACCTGTAGAGAAAATGACTCCTCTTTCCAAAGATACTATATTGGGAAACCCATAGACTCAGCAGGGGCCCAAACAAAAGCATTGCTGACAGCAACAAATGAAAATGGCGTCGAAATGCAGCGTTGCCAAGTAGTCCAGCTGCCAGGTCAGTAATGACCACGAGGAAGGTGTTAAGAAACATTTTAGTTGTGACCTAAATCACCCTGGCAAATTAAAGGTTAGTTGAAGTTTATGTTAGAGTACAATTTCTTTCTGAATCCCAAATATATCTTCATGAACCTGGAACAGCTGCGGTGTGTCTGTTGCAGGAAGTCTCCTGATACAAATGTCAGAAATACACAATGAGTTTATGCACGCTTTTAAGCAGTAAGCTTATATGATGACAGAAGATCCTGAAGTACCTTAGATTAATTGCTTGCAATCAGTATCTTACAAAATGTTTTAGCTTAATCCCACTTCAGAAGATCATTTTTCTGGTTACGTATGGCATACATATGCTTCTGTAGACATGTATTTTATGTATTTAATTTAGGTATAAAGATTGCATGTTGTACTTTGGTAGATTTCTCGTCGGATATTCTGTGTCCTCTAACCTTCAGGAGATTTCCACGCCCTGTCCCTTTTCTGATCTGTCTCTGTCCAGGAGTCTAGGAGCACTTCCTCTCTTTATGTGCTTACAGCCAACAACTTCCGTTCACTATTTTCATCCAAGAGAAAATCCTGTTCATTCCTGATTTCCATGTTCTTTACATCCGCGGGTCTGTTTCATTTCTTTAGCAGCACAACTGCTCTGGTTCTCTTGCACCTTTCACATGCCTCTCTCACTCCACCCCCTCAGAACAGAAAAAGCTGTGTTGCCTTCTGTATGTACATGAGGACTGGTGTCGTGTTACAATTAGAAACTTGTCCAGAAAATGCCTTGTACGTGTATTATTATTGATGGACAATAAATGCATGTTAGTGCACTCAACACCCACACAAAATAATTGCAAACATGATTTTTATCTCTGATTGTCGAACATCATTTTCTTTTCATCTTGATTTGACGCAGTGCTGAAATCTCTCTTGCATTAAATGAACACACAGTAAAAGACTTTAAATGTCAGTGCTTTGCTGCTTTATAAATGCCACTACATGCTATGTACAGTTACCGCGGCTCCTTTTCAATTCAGCCATATTTAGCCCTAACCTTTGTACTGTATCTGCATCTCTCTGCTGCTTTCTCCATTCTTAGTATCAGCTGTTGGTGGTGCCTGTCTCTGTCAATCACTTTATAGCCTCCAATTTCATACCAACTGCATTATCTTTTCTGTCTTTTAAAACACCATCTGCTTTCTCTGCCTTTGGATTTGAGTACTATTATTATCAGACAAATGTAGAGTCTTTGTGCGCGTTTTATTTAAGCATCGAACGTGCACATACTGTTGTGGTTTAGTAAAATAATTCTTCAAATAAATGTGAATTTCTGTTGATCATGTAACATTTTGTTCTATAAAGTCCAATAATGCTGTAAAAATCTGCACCTGCATCCACACAGATGTCACAGGGTTTATGACTGTGTTCGCAATTTAACATTAGGATGATATTTCTGTTTAATAACGCAGTGATGACAGATTTTGAATTCTCCATAATAACCAAATTTAGTCATTATGTAGGTGGTTGCCATCTGTGACAAGTTACAACATTACAAGAATGTAGTATAGGTTACTTCTAATAGTATTTACATCCCATTCACTCTCAATATAAATAAAATAAAAAAGTAATAAATGTTTTATTGACATTTATGCACAGCAGCACTTTTGGAAGGGCTACATGCTTTTAAATTCTGGTTTGTGCTCATTGGACACAACTCCTAACCGGAAGGGGGCGCTTTTAATGTACTACTTATTCATGGTATGTTGTCCAATGACGCCCCCTGGATCACATGTTGTGGTTTTGCTGAAAAAGTTAAATTAGCGGTCCAACATATTAGGTGTCTTTAACTACTATGTTCGTAAGTGAGAAAGTATGTATTGAATGTAACTGTTATGCACAATTTTGTTTACACTTAGGCCTGTTTTCAGACAGGTTTTAATTTAATCTACGCCTTAGTAAATAAGGACATTTAAGTAGCTTTTATAAACATGCCTTAAAACACTGCTGGTGTTATCTTGAGTTGAAACAATGGTATGGATATATTTTAAGATGTGTCAGTGCATGTTGCTTTTAGTTAAGACAGCTCAAACATGCATTTTAGTCGGCGACTAGGCTTAAGCTATGTCTGTGTTACATTCTTGACCAGTCCCTAACCCTAAACCCACCTTTCAACCTTAATCTGCCCACAACAACACATGTAAGTTATGCACAGTAAGTACATTGTCTGTACAAATGCCTGTTTCTTAAGTACACAGTGTTCAAAGACACCTAATATGAAGTGGGACCAAATTACCAATGGTTATTGTTGATGATGGTCAGTGTTGCCCTGTATAAAACCAGGACATTTTCCAAAACAAAAAAGGTTTCCTGGAATGATGCCTGGAATCTAAAAATAGATTGAAAAAATGGTAAAACAGACATTGAAAACTGCCTACAACTGCGAATACAGGATATTATTAATATTGAATTACACAGGGAATGTAGCCCATAGTTATGAGAGCGGCATATGTTAATTTTAATTGGTGACCATAAAATCATGAGAATTATAATATAAAATGACATAATATTAATAGATAATATATTAAAATGAAGGGTTATGAAGGGTTGACCTTTTATGTATAATAAGGTTCGCATCCAGGTTCACATTCACAATTTCTTGAAAACATGGCAGTTTAAAGTAGCACTTGGTAATGAACAGAGTCTCTGTGTCATTTCTCAGCTGCCCTTGTATCCTTGAATAGCCACACGGCCTAATATAGTTCTATAGTAAAAAGACCTTATTTTTACATTATCTTTGTATCAGTTCTTAGTCCATGATTTGTATGTTTCTAAGTTATATTTCTAATTTTAGAACTGTACTAATCAGTTTTCTTGTAAACAACATAGAAAAAATGGTAAAAACTTTTCTGTGAATTACCCTTGTCAAACATGTTTGCTTTTGAGATGATGTTAATGCCTCATAAAAATACTAGAAATAAATAATTATATTTTATTTGAATATTAAATTTACAGCATTATTACAACAATAAGTCACCCCCAATGGGCATATTTTCAAATAGAATTCTTCACAATTCATTACCTCTCATGTCTCAAACCTCAGGGCTTAAGTCATTAACAGGATTATTGAAGATCATTTGGCTACATTTAACCTTTAAATATGTTCTCATGATACCCCGATATAAAGTATGCTGTCGGTTCTCTTGACTGAACAGCGCAGACATCCCTGGCACTTACCAGTAATCCTGGGCTAAAGCTTTGATTGGCATCCAGGGCAGCTGCACGGCTGGGTGTGCTCCATCCTGTCGCCGTCCAGCACAGAGATGATACAGACACACTGAAGTGACACGCCCAGCATCACACAATCAGTCACGTAGTGCTTAATGCATTATTTCAAGTACCGAACCATCAACCAGAAAGGATAAAAAAAAGATGTATTATAATTTGGTTAATTGAAAAATGTGACCTGTGCTGGCAAAATAAGTCACAATGAGCAAATAAAAAAGCATTTGTTATTTTAATATTCTTCATTTAAAAAAGTTAAAATGATTTGTTGGAATCATTGAATGAATGAGCTACACCTGTCTAAACACCAGTCGCTGAAAAGAAAGCAGAAAAACAGCCATTTTTCATGGTTTATTAAAACAAAGGAAAGCTTTAGGAGGGTTTACCTCTCAGAAAACAAAAACAGATATATGTAGATGTTTAACTGCTATTTGGAGCATTGAGGATCACAACATTGAGGGTTTACTGAACTCACTTTTGTGGAAATCTCAGATTAGACCAGAACTGACATTTTTTTCACACTTGTAATTAGCCCTTGCACATTTTGACCGGCACGGGTCACAAATAGTTGAATAAAAAGTTGATAAAACTCTGTTGTGCACCAAAGTCACTGTGATTGCATTCCTCACTGTGAAAACCTCTTGATACCACTTTTCATTTAAACAACTGGATGAATCTATATTAAGAATTCAATAGACATCTTGCTAATATGAGACATTCGCACTATTTAAACGCTGCACTTGCGCTCTCAAACATCCTGTTTATTAAATGAAGGTCGGAATTGTTATGACAACCTGTTATCCTGTTACTTTTTGTTTGGAAATAAACATCAGGACTGTTTGACAGATATATATTAGTGGGCTATTGTATGGTGAATGGTGCAACTGCGAGACCTCTCAGGAATGGGGAATGCGGAATGATCTTATGACCTCCCTGTGTATGTTACCTCTGGCACCTACTTATCCACTGCATAATGCTGTCAGCCTCTCAACAGCTACCCATGTCTCAGCTGTTTCTTGTTGAAAGCACAGAAATGAGAATGGCTTGTAAATTGCAATTCAAGTTGGTGAAGGAGGAAGTCACCTATTGGTGACATCATTGCAAGCAAAATCTTTACCACAGGCCAACCCACACATTGCAGATATGAGTTTAGACATTGGTATTGTCATAGGCAATGCTGTGACAGGAACATGACATGGTGTTGAAAGGTCTCTCTTGTGAACACGCTGAGTTGGCTGGGAATCGACTGCATGAGGCACGGCTCCTGATAACCTCACCTCATGGAATCTATCAGTACCTCAGTCTGCCACCATATCACTGGACACCTCACAATACCAATATGGAACCATATGGAGGTTTTCTATTTCAATATTCACACAATTATCAGCCTTAATAGAAACCAGTGAGAAAACAAGACCATCTCAGTTTTTTTTAAAGGAGCAATCAACATGTCAGACAAAACAAAGTTATGTTTTCAGACTGCAAAATCTCCCTGTAAATCAAAAATATGAATATCTAAATTGATATAGTGAAAATTTCACCTCCTGCCTATTTAAATTAACTTATTTGTTTGCAAGCAGCCATTAAGCATGCCATTTGAAACACTATATAAGTATGGAGAAGGCATGACTGTACACTCTAGCTAACACTGTTGTTGTGTTCTCTAGAATAGTTTGGTGAGCACTTAGACCAGTCAGTGTGTCCCTGGAGTACAGCAATTGATGCTTGGGGCTGTGATCCTGACAGGGCACGAGGAGGGAGGGACAGAAACTAAAGGGCTTGGCTTGATTTAAAAACATTATCAGTTTGGTGCACATTGCCCTCAGTCTGATCTTTAGGAAAGGCCAGACCCCCTTGCTCTTGAAACGCCGTGTCCTGCACCATAACAAATGTACAGATAAAAGATTAATGAGTGAGTGATGATGGGTGAAGGCTTAAGAATCAGAGATGGAAAATATGTATTCTTATGACTCACAGGAAAAATATTCACCATCCCTGGCCATACGCCTGAACACTCACAATGGTCCACCTCTGGATAGCAGGGCACTACAGATTGGCTTGTTTAGTGTTCTTGATGTGTGCTTACACTGGGAATGGGCTCATAGGTCAGCGTTGTTTTTGGCCTTATAGGGTTAGGGCAATTGAGGTTATATATCCCATCCCTGCGGTTGTGCTGAATCTCGGCATACAGTACAGCTGATGCTGACCCTTGAGATCAGTGTGCTTATTCCCTGCATTTGTGTAAGTTTTTCCTAACATTTGTCTTAACCATGCAACTCTGTGCATATTGCTATTGCTATAATATTCTTGTATCATTATTACAGTACTGATGTGTGGTATAATTCTCTCTGTGTTTTAGGTTTAATCACGAACACCTGGTAAGATTCATTCATACATCCTGTAATGATAGAGCACTGTACTCTATAATTACATTGTAGATTGTCTAATAACTATATTCTGCCACGTCATCTTTCTGTTTTTGATTATTAGAGTCACTATGGGTGATGCTGAGATGTCTGTGTTTGGGGCCGCAGCTCCTTACCTGCGGAAGTCTGACAGGGAGCGTCTGGAAGCACAAACCAAACTGTTTGACTTGAAGAAAGAATGTTTTGTGCCAGATTCAGTTGAGGAGTTTGTTAAGGCCAGCATCGTAAGTCGAGAGGGTGACAAAGTCACTGTGGAGACACAGGGAGGAAAGGTCAGTTAAAAAATACCTGTTATGATCATGTGCTTGATCATGTTTCTCCATGTTTTCCTGTCACTTCCTCAGATGTTTTGGTGTCATTGTAGACCATTACAACTATGACTCTTAAACATATGGTCACATATTTCAAGTAGGCCATTTAGAGTATTCGCTTCAGAATAATTTTTGAAGTGTATTAAAACATGATAAATTATAATTATGTTGAACATTGTACAACTAATTTAACAATCCTGTAAAGCCGTTTTAATAGCTGAACCCTTATTTGCAAAATTAATTAACTGAAACACTAAGATTTTAAGTAATACTTACCTAATAAATACAATGAAATTCAAAACATCTTTG
>JAZGTI010001795.1:17693-41009 GCA_036877585.1 Botia kubotai | reverse complement strand
CTTTAATATTTCACTTTCTTTTATTCATTATCTATTTTTAAAGGTAATTAATAATCATTAAAATGAAGTGGAATTATACCTCGGACATATTTTCAAACAGAAATAAATTTTGGTCTACAGAACTCATGAGCTCACCAGCTTTCACTGTTCCCACCAAATGAAGCGCTCACACATAATTGTAATGTGAGAGGCTTGTTTCTCCGCAAACTTCAAACATTTGCAACATGAAAGCGCCTCAAACAGCAACCTGTATACAACTACCATTCTGTGAGTTATTTGCTTTGGACTGTCCAGGGAGTTGTTTGACAGTAAGGCAAAGGCATGGAAAATGGATAACATGCTTGTTTTGGTACAACAGCATTAAACATGCATAGATAGACCCCTGGATCCATTCTGACCGTGAAATCTTTCCATCGACCCCCTCGACGCCCGTGCGTAATATTTTTCGGCATCGTCTCAATGTTTCTCAAAGTCGATTTTGGCGAAAGCCACCGTAAGAATATTTAAATTGAAGTTTTAGAAGTTTGTATACACAGATAAACGCGATTGCGAAGGCAGTAACAGAGGAAAACGTCTGTGGCTCTGAGTTTTGTTCGCAAGGGCCGTTGGGGGAGGGATGAGAAAATATTTTATTGCCCGCAGGATCGTTCTGTGGTTTTTGTTGAAGTTTAAATATCTTCCACTCCCCATATTTTAGACTCCTTTTGGCATGAGTGGAAACCAAACAGCATTGTATCTCTACCTCATCTGCCATGGACAGAGGAAAAAAATATAAAAAGGAACTGTTGCTTCAGCCACATATTTTTCCCATGACTCTTTGCTCATCTCTTGGCAGCGATGATATGTTTCCTTACCAAAAAACACCCATAAATCTGATTAACAACCAAAAAGACCACCAGTGTCGAAGTTTGATGCTGGCAAAGGGATTTTGCAATGTTTGTTTGTGTTACGTTTCTGTCATTCACCTACTCTTGTATCAGTAACAAAAGCGCCCATTGTGTAATCTCTTCAAAACTGAGCAAAACACAGATGGATTAGCGCTGTTAACATCCGTGCTTCATAAACGCTGGCTTTGGTCCGAGTTAAATTAGGATTTACACGGGGCGAGAGCTGCTGGAAAAATAAGAAGGGGCTTGGATTATCTCTGACAGTGTGTCCCATTTCATCCTTTTTCCTCTGTTTTTTTTGTCATCATCGCTGGTTGCAGATTGTTAATCTCCATGTGGCCTGGATAGGTCTTCATCTGTTGGATTACAGGACTGTCTTATTGCAGGCGCTGACCAGGGCAGCTGTTTGCAGGTGCTGATGTAATGAGAGCTTAAAGGGGTAGTTCACCCGAAAAAATTCTGTCATTTACTCACCCACGTTTTTTCCAAACCCATATGACCGTTTCGTGGAACACATAAAAGAAAAGTTAGTCAGAATTTTAGGGTCTAACAGCCTAGGTCCCCTTTCACTTTAAATGAATACAAAAAAAGTGTGTCTGTATTCTTTAAAACGTATCCTCATGTTACAAAGAAAGAAAGTTAGGAACGACATTAGGGCAAGTAAACGCTAACAGTATTTTTAAATTAGGGTGAACTGTCCCTTTGAATTTCTGCTTTCTGAACACTCAGTGTTTTACATAAGAAGCTTTTTTCAGCCAACCTTGTTTTTTTTATACTGACCAACAGGCATGTACTCTCACAAACACAAAAACAGCAGCGAGTACATTAGTTACCCATTATATGAAAGACCTTATCTCTACCACATCACATGGCCTTGCCCTTCGGTTGGACCTTTGTCTTTCAAGATATCATTCTCCACAGGCAATTATGCAATGTAGCCTTGTTTTCGAATCCAGACATATTTGTGTATCTTCCATTTCTCCCAGACTGTGCAGTGGGCACCAATCAAGTAAAAAAAGACGCAGGCACTGACGCATCACCACACTGTGCTGGCATGAGTCTTGCGTGGTTCCCAGGCTCCTCCCGAGCCCCGCTCATCGCCAAAGCCGTGCCACTGAGAACGGCATTAGAGAAGAACTGCACTTGGAAGGACATGATGTGTTAGAGTTCTGAAAACGCCACAAAGGAATTAAACCCAGCGAAGGCAGAATTCCAGAAAATATTTGACTTTTGATGTTTGCACACAATTAAAACTAATGAATCAGGGTCGCGTAACAGTAACGCGTCTATTAAGGGGCGCAGAGGAGAAGAAAACTAACCGTTTGCTGTTGGTCAAAACAATAATCAAAACGTCACCACATATATTTTACACTCATTCATGTATTGTTGTTTCTCCCTCATTAAGGCCGCACCGCGCGTCCCTCCCCGCCGAGAAACGGCAGGAATACGATCCGCAGTTTGTTTTGTCTTGTTTTACCGACGGATCTGCCTCCTCTATTTTCAGCTGACCCTAATCAATCCCCAGATAGCCGAGTCCTGGGCTTTCAAGAGCCCCATTAATTAGCCCTTTCGCTTCCTTCTGATTTGAATCCTTTAACGTCATGCTTTTTCAGTAAATAGAGTTTGAATTTTAAAACATGCACCTCATGGGTGCGACTTAAAGGGGAATATTTAATCATAGCTGTCTAAATGAGAGGATCATATTCTTTTAAGTGGTACCGGATGACTGCTAATGAGGATTCGCCGGGTCCCTGCAGAACCTTTTTTATTATTTGTTTTATTTGGTTTCTTTCTCATTGCAATGTGAGGTCAAGGGGTAACTCACCACTTTAGTTGTAGGTAGTAGCAATTATATTGGCTACAATGGCCCCAAATAGTATTTGGACTTCACTTTAATGTCTGTATTTCATTGCATTAGATAATACAAAATTAAACCAAATTATATCTGCAGAGAAATTATACTAGACCTTTTTCACTAAGTTTGACAATCAGAGAGTATGTTTTGGAGAGTATATTTGGGCCACTGATGGAATATATTTGTTTATTTTTGTTCATATTAGTTGCTTAGAAGGAATCTTGATTGTTTTGATTATCCATATAAGCAAAATGTATCTCCTTTAACTTTATTTGGGTCATAAATAAGTTTCTTATACCTCATTGTCGTCTGCATTTAAAGCCTTTAAACATAGCTGCTAAAACATTCAAATAATTAATTTAATACTAATACGTTTGTGTTTGGCTTGATCTGCATTAATGCAGTCAGTTCATGATGTCACAGATGAACAGCAGCCACCAGCGTGTTTTCGCGACCCCGTGTTTACGCGCGTTAGTGCGTCCGCCGGTCTCCTCTCTCCCAGCTTTAGCGCGAGAGGCACGTTGAGCCCTGGCAATCCCTGCATAACATAACTGACATATTAATTAACCCTCCGCTATGCTGTCAGTAGGAAATAAGGCATCATGGCTACATGCAGTCTGTTTTAGTTACTAGACTGACAGGCTGGGTAATAAGCATCCCTGCAGTCGCCATGTCACCTCCCCGCAGGTCAACCAGTCTTAGTCCAGAGGTGGTAGCAATCACATCCACATTGTAGCGAATCAAAGAAGCTGCAAAATTAATGAGGGAATCAACGTCAAGCCATGGGGGAAAAGGCAACATAAAAGAACAGGAAATGAGAGGAAATAAGCCCTCACTAATACCTCATCTAAGGAGATTCCACCCAAGTGGGAGGTGTCTTTTGTCAAAGCGCTTCTGCCCCGATAATTGTTTTTGACCTTCAACATCGTCGTTTTTGTGAGGAGAACTTCTTCTCAGTCCGTGTACAGAACAGCACTGACAGGCTCAGAGATTTGTCAGAGCCTCTTTTGTGAGGCGTGTATGAGCTCCGCGACGCCGTTGTTCGGTTCTGTACCTCAGTGCTATCGAGTGGATGAACCTCGCCACTCAACCGCCAGGGTTTTGAAAGAACTTCAGCTACACAGTGTAAGTCAAAGAGAAGGATTTCAAACACGTGAGCTGGGTCGTTGTCTTAGGAGGGAAGTTTCTCATCAGTGTTTTTAGCTTGTGGGCTAGCTAGCTATACTAGTAGGCCGTTTGACTGCAGAATAAAAGTTTAGTGGGAACAGTATGTAAAGAACAAATATGATGAATTTATGAAGGTCTGGGTCACTATATGATATAACTGATTGTTTTTGGTCAACCTGTAGTTTTTTAAAGCTGTCCATCTACTTTGGACCTCAGTACTTTGCACAATTGCTGCAACGTTTTCATCACATTTTGAATTTGGATTTTGGTAAAATGACAATAATTGAATATTTTGAATAATGTTTTGCCTTCCTTATACTTGGTCTGAATGGTGGTCAATGTCCTTTTCTCCAAAAATATTTATGTAAAACATAAATTCTTGTCTTGAGCACATAGATACAGTATCACAAGGCAAACTATCACATAACATAGTTTTGTATGCCCCCCCCCCCCGAATCCCCCACATATGCTCGGCGGTGGAACACAGTTTTCCAGGTTTGATATGACCCATCACGTGTAATTGGACAAAAATTCCATGGGGAAAAAAACAAGATTTCAAGTGCATTTTAACAAAACATTATACTTTAAAGTACTCCATGTGTAATGTTATTAGATTTGAAGGCACACTTCAGAGAGAGCTATTTTTGAAGTAATGAAGCATTGCCAGTGATTGACTTTGAGAAAGCTGCTCACCAGACCTCTTGGCCGCGCTCAGAACTTTAATGGAAACACACCAGCAATCAGTGGGCTGGCTGGATCACAGTTACAGAACATGTGGCCTCAGCTTTCAGATATGTAATTAAGGTATATACTGTTTGTGATTCAAAGGGGAACTCTCATAACATGCACCTCAGATGTAAATATATGTATCGATGTTTGGATTTGTTTAAAGATTTTTGTGAAATCTAAATTTAAAATGTAAAACACCGACATTTCGCCAGAGCTTTTTAGCATATCACCTTTTTTATTTTAATATTTGCATTTTAACATGATACACTAAACATATATTTGTCATAATAGATCATTGACAGGTCCATACAGAGGCCAGAAGGGATAAATCTGAGTTTATGTGCCAAAATATTTCAAGGACAGCAGATTATTGGACTTCTGTTTACAGAATTTTAATGTGCACACGTTTTTGTTTCACAAATTAATTAGTTCTTTTCCTATTACAAAAATCCTTTTCCACATTTTGGAAAAAGCGATTAAAAAACATTTTCCCATAATACAATTCTTTGTTTATAGTTGCACTGCCAAAATAAATGCACTAATGGTACTGATTGGGTTTTTATTTTTAAATTCGTTTTATTCAGAACGTTGTCTGGCCTGTAATATTCCGTGCTGATAATATTGTTGTCATCTTTCTGCTATTAATTAATTTGGAATTATGTTATTGTTTCCAAATGTGAAATAGTCAGTCAGTCTTTTCTGCTGTGTCTCTCTCTGGCTAAAGGGAACATGACAAAGATCCACAGCTGTTCTTCCAGACCTTACTGAAACTCAAAGAGCGACAGCTGACCTTTGAAGTTTCTGTCCTGGGAGAGACTTTCACTGACGTTCCAGGTACTTCATGTGCTGTTGGGATTCTTTGAATGTGTATGTATAATTTAATTAATCAAATTTAGATGTAAAAGTATGAAAGTTTTGGATTAAACATAGGTTATAATACATCATCTCATTTTTATTTTTTCCACTATAATCCTTGAAATGATTTAGCTGCATGACACCTCTGGTATCACGGACAAATGTAATTAAGTGCATTTTATTTAACTTTGAAACAAATTTGTTAAGTGGATAGACTTAGGTTCAAAGATCGTCTTTTTATCGCACACAGGCACCATTTTTATTGGCAAAATACACGTCCCATTAGTGGACAATTACGTTTTAATATCTTTCGGACAGTCTTGAGTATTTATGACACGGTGTTAATTAAATTTACGTGTGTGTGCACACCAGCTATGACTAGCACTGCCAAAACAAGACTTACAGGAAACACAATCTCTTATATTGAGATGCAAACTTTTATTGTGGCATAAAGAGCGACTCGACCAAAGGAAATAAACAGATCGTAAAGGTTGCTCATGTTATGAAATTATGTTTACGATTGCTCGGAAGGCAATCACGTTGAAACGGTTTTAATCTATTTTGATTTTGCTAATAGAATCGCATTATTGATTATTTGTATGCTTCTCCGTTTTATGTCGAAATTTATGACGACCTTGCTTATTTTATCTCCTCGCAAAACATGAGCAAAACTTTAAACATCCCTCTCTCCACTAATTACTACACATCGATTCTGAGGCCTCTGTCCCTTCTTCGTTCCTTCCCACTATAGACATCTTTGCAGAAGCCAAAGAACAGTTGGTTGACCACATCCAGCACTGGGGTTTCATGCCCAGTAAGGAAGATTACCTCAAAGCGCTGTGCCAAGCAGATGTCGTCGTTTCCACGGCCAAGCACGAGTTTTTCGGAGTAGCGATGTGAGTTTCTTCTGGTGTCTGTCACAGAAATATGTTCTTTCTAAACAGAAAGTCTACATGGCGGTTATGTAGTATGCTCATGTGTTAACACAATCATTGTTTGCTGTTTTTATGATTTTGTGGAAAACTATCAGGTGACATTATTAATTCATATGAGTGAATTACTACATAATTAACAGCGGTTTCATGCCAGCATCTGAAGACACAGCTGTTTGTCTGCTACATTGGCCCCAAATAGTATTGGGATACTTGTAGTAGACAATTTTTATTTTTATTATTTCACTGCAATGAATAAAACAAATTAAGTGGCATCTGCAAACGAATTATGGCAGAGCCTTTCTCACAGCTTACGTCACTTTTCCTAGTCTTTTTTGCAATGGCTTCAAAGCAACTGGTGTTAAAGTCATTTTGGTAGATGTATGATGTCAGTTCACAGGTGTAGGTCATCACACTCTTGACGCGTTAACTAAGTTTGACTGTCAGAAACTGTCCACATACATTGTGTTGAAATTATTCGGAACTTTAAATGTTTTACCTGTGAAGTGTGCTTGTGCTATCTCTCTTTAAAATAAATGCAGTGTGGTCTGCTTTTGGGTTATAGAATGCCAAAACATTCATATATTTTTTTAAACTCAAGTGTCCATACTTTTTGGGGCCTCTGTACAGTATATGAAACAATGAAAAAAGAAAAGAAAATTCATTTATTTCCAAAAACACAAATTCCACTACTAATTCCATTACTTGTTTCATCAAGTGAATACTCGTATGTTACTCTAAAGTTTACCTTTAGAATGTTATTTTTCAAACCCTAAACAGGTTGTGAAAAGTTCATGTCCTAATTGAAAGGTTGTTTTCGATCCCAGGGGCCTGTCCTTTCTTTTAAGGGGTATATCACAGTATGGAGGGTACCGCATGTGTGTTGGATGAGACCTTTGAAAGCACCACCCTTGATGTCTTCAGCATAGCCTGAATCAATATCTTCAGTCACCTGTGCTTCACTTTTGAAGAGTTTGTTAGATAATGCCAAAGGCCAAGGTAGATCTGATCCAAAGCAGGAGTCCACAGGCAGAAGCTCCAGTAAGCCAGCAGACCTACACGGGGGACCTTGCTCATCCTGGTTCTATATTCTAAATGTATATATCCTGTTAAATGACAGCATTAAAGATGTGCTTTGATTGGATAGAAATATCCTCTGCTTTGTTAGGTAACAGTTTAGGTTTGGGTTCCCTTTGGACCTCTTACTGCACCGAGCTGAGGTTGTTCTCGATTTCATGAGATCAAAGTCCAGTGCAGAGAAGACATACGGAGACTCGTCAGCTGCCTTTGTGTCCTCAGGCGATGTGTGTGTTCAGACACTGATCAAACACCTGCTGTCTGCTTTTTGAAACAATGTTTAAATTCCTGAAAACATCCAGTTCAAATAGAACTGAAGACGGGTTATTAATACTTTACTAAACCAATATTGCTACAAAACATTGATCGCGTGAGAAAGAGGCCGGATGGCTCGTTTTGTGCGCGTAAGACCTTGAATCACCTGTCAGAACGTTTTTAACGACCGGTCCTCGCGTCTGATTGGACTGCCCCTCGCCACGCAAGGGGACTTTTCTTCACCGTCTTCTGTCCTCGTTAGCGTGGAAATTAGCCTAATCTGATTAATTGTCAGCAGACGCCCATGCATGCCCTGCAGAAAAACAGTAAGGCAGCCAAGCAGAATGATCGCCTAATTATATTTGAGATGAAAAGCCTGATAAGCATTTGCACGCTCACACGTTAACTGCATTGACATGCAACTGACCTTAATCAGTTTCATACGACGGGCTGTCGTTGATTCCAGCCGAGCGACTTTGATTTACTGTGTTCACTGTGAATTCGATCGGGGAAGGGGATGTTGACGTTGCAGAGAAGGTAACACTACACTAAACCTTCACTGTCTGGTGTTTGCTCAAGGACAACGACTATTGCGCTGTTGTTTTCTTTTCCTTTGTGGAGAAATTATAGCACTTCAGTTTTTTCAGCTTTTCTCAGGTGTCCAATGGTTTTGGCTTGTAAGTTGTTTGAATAGAGAAATATGTCAATAAAAGTGCATGTTTTGCAGCTTCAGGGTGAATAGAAAATGCAGACGTTTGTATTAGACCGGGTCAGCGGCATAATTATTATCATGTACTAAAGGTTAAAACTTAAACTTCATCAAAGGTCTTGCTTGTTTTAGGTCTTATTTTACATCAGAACTCTGTCAGTGTTCTGTTGTCTTACCAAATGATTTCTTAACTATATTTACTGAAAGATTAAACAAAACCTAAAATAAACAGACACATCTGTAACATGAACAAACTAAACTGTAATGTAGGACAAAATTACATTTGTGCATTTGGCAGACGCTTTTATCCAAAGTTGAAGATTAACATTTTTATCAGTATCTGTGTCCCCTGGAAGTCGAACCCATGGCGTTTGCTCTAACAATTGATTTGCGATTTCAAACGTACTAAAAACTAATTTGAAAATGTAGAACTATAACAACATAGGCCAACGCACACCTTTGCCAGCTGTGACCGGTCGGACAGGAAAGTTTTTTTAATATATCCACATATCGGTACTTTCAGCACATCAGGGGCGATGGCTAAGTATCCCACACTTAGCTTTAATAATCTTCTTGATCCATGATTACTGCACATACTGAATCACACTCATTTGCTCTGTTTTCTAACGCCACAGAACTGACTGGTTACTATTAGCAGTGTATGAGTGACCATTAAATATGTAGCAATACAAACCACTTTGAAACACGACTTGACGTCCCTGCGACGTTTCACAGATCCACAGGATTGTTTGAGAAGATTTGTCCCATTGCTCAATCAGAATCTTGAAATTTCAGCCTTGAATGGCAGAGGGCTAATCGGATATTAAAATATGCATGGTTTTAGCATGGGAAATGAGATGGGGATCTGATGGTGAAGGGAGAGATGGATAGACTCATTAAATATTAATACTCATTCTACAAAATATTTAAACAGCCGGTCATTTCCACTGCCAGCAATAGGGGTTCAAATGAGTTGAATCAGTTGGGAGTAAAGTTTGCCCTAGATTGAACTATTTGATGAAGTAAAAGCTTGCGATTGTGGAAAACTATGCTATAGTTACGAGGATCACAAAACTTCATTATATGTTTTAATTAGATGTGCCAATTTAACATTTTAATACAGTACTATTAATTGTGAGGAAAAAAGTGTTAAATTAATACATTTAATCATGACCCCTAACCCGTAAGCTACAAGCAAAATGCAATAACCAAAGACGGACGTCCAATTCAGTGGTACCCAGTCCTGCTCTTGTAAGAGCCCTGACCTATAGCATTTAACTCCAGTCAAACACTCATCAGATCACCAACATCTTTAGGATTACCTCCACATTACAGCTAGATTTGTTTAATTAGGGTTGGATCTTTACCCTGCAAAATAGTGGACAGGATCGGATGCCCCTGCTCCTAGCACATGTTTACTGTACATAGAGCAACAATTAAGAACTTACACAGATGGATGCAAGAACATAAATCAGATAGATTGACAAACTTAATTGCAAATTGGATCGCTGCAGGCTGTAGGCCAATATAAGACTTAAAATAACAAACGACATTTGAAGCTACTTTTCTCCTAAAGCTACTTTCTGTCTATGCAATGCTTTGATCATCTGTAGCGAAAAAATAAAAATATATTGATATATATGCAGCTTCGTCTGGCAGGTATGTAAGTTATAGAGTAACAAAGATGCAGGACGACTAATTGTTCTCCAGCCAGTCCTGATGGCTTTGTATACGCATTGCCAACTATGTTTCGGTTTGTTGTCAGCCTCAGAGCTCAGAACTTCTATGGCAACTTCTATGGTGCCGTTTCAGAAATTGCTAATTGGGGAAATGAAGCCAAGTCATTTCAATACATTTGGTCAATGCAGTGCTAATGCACTGCTAATGCTAACGCACGGTGAAATTGAACCTTATATGTCATACGTTTCTCTTTTAGGTTAGAAGCAGTCCACTGCGGTTGCTATCCCCTGTGTCCAAACGCTTTGGTCTATCCTGAAATATTTCCCGGTAAAGAATGTCTCCTCTCGTTGTCATGATCTGCCAACCAATGAAAACTTGCTTAATCTCATATGCAAAAGAAGATTCATTGTCGCGGATGAAGCTCTTGCGTACGGCTTCTGTATATAATGACTTATTCATCTTAAAGCACAATCGAAGAATTTGCCATAAACCATTTTGGCATTTTAATATAAATAAATAAATATAACCACAGTTCAATAATGTACAACATCACCCAGCATGGTGTCAGCTGCATTTTTAATGCAGAAAGTGCCTGCTATCTCATCTGCTCTTTGAGGTTTCTGACTTATCAAATATGTATTTTCCTCTTGTAGCGACATATCTGTATTCAACGCCGGAACAGCTGTGCAAAAAACTACAACATTTCTGCAAGCGTCCACAATTAGTCAGACAACACGTTATTCAGGTAAACGATGTTTTACACTGTAAACGGCTTCAAAATTGTTTTGCATTTTAGTCACTAAACACAGCAATTGTGCATTGATTAACATTTATTGTGGTTCTAATACATGCCAGTTAGCATGATCGGAAAAAGTCATACATCTTATAGGAATCGCAACCGGCTTATATCTGTTCCAAGTTCAGTAATTCTTTCCTGTATATTATAGATGTACAGTGATATTTAATTCTGGTTCTGTTGTTACGTCGTCTTAATTGTTTTCTGCTATCTCAGTAAGTTATTATCCATCTTTCTGTGTTTTCTAGGTAAACCTGAGCAACTTCTCCTGGGAGACTCTGGGGGACAGTTTTAAATCTCTCTTGAAAGCAGATGATGACGTGATAACAGAGCAGCGCACGTCTTGACCGGGACCTTAAGAAATACATTCATATTTAAAATCCAGTCTCATTTTGAAAGTTTGATATATTTAGAAATTGTTGGACAACCTCCTAAAATGTGGTAACACAACCTTTTCATATATACCTCTTAAAAACGAGTCATCTAAGAGAAACATCTGTATGTTAACTTTAGTGCTTCGTATGCAGGAAAAAACAACTTTTATATTTGTGGTTAATGGAAAAAAAGAACAAAGTAAAAATAAACAATCAAAAAACCTGTAACCGCTCTCGTGTCACGCATAGGCGGGCCCACCTCATATTTCAGCTCATATCCATTTTTATCCTTTGTGCTGGAGGACTCCAGCCTGGAATTCTGGAGTCTTTGGTTCCCACTCCGACAGAGCGGCAGCCAAGTTGTGGCTTGAAACGATGTGGGCTCTTGCTCCACCTGAGGTTGCCAGGTTGTGACAAAGTCCCCCGAGGCTCAGCAAAGGTTGATGCAAGGCTTCCCCAGGACTGCGGTTCAGTCTAAATATGGTTCTTTTATTTTCCTTGCATTGGAGATCTGGCTGTACCTTACATCTGGGAACCCACTGCATAATTAAGGGGTCCTGGTAACTAGCTATTTATATGTGTTTGCAAAATGTAAAAATACTGGGCAAACTAACAATGGCCTGTCAGATTTTCCATCTTATTTAAAGATGTGTCTGCTTTCACATCACAGCAATGCCACAATCTCTCGGCCCGCTTCAAGTCTGCCAACATGTGTGTTATTAAAAGAGGCTCGACTTTTATTGCTTAAGTTATTGAAGGATTCATCCTTTATTATCAGGCATTCTCTCAATAAAGCTGCAGACCCTCTGGCGTAATTATTTTAGATTTATCGATTATTCAGGTGCATTGGATGGAGGATTAAAATTACTCGTTCAAATATAATCATGTCACTGCCTTCTCGCACATAACCAAAATTAGTCTCATTACTCCTCATTAAGTAGAAGAGCTTCTTTAGTGCTTACGGAAAAATGGCCCTAATATCCTACATTCATCTGTAACATATTTTATATTTTAGGGGGTCGGTGAGATACTTCTGCATGTCTTGTCTGTAGTATGATATTTGGAAAAGTGGATTATCAATGCATTATCACAATTATGGGCATTGTTCATGGGCACGTCCTGTGGAATTCTGTAATACAGTTTATTTTATTTTGGTAACTGAAAGTGAATACTTTGCTTAATGTAAATAATAAGGAGCCACCTGATGTGATCGACTTTTTTGCATCATAACAGATCTGGAATCATTAATAAAACGCTCCAGCCAGTGTCAGATGAGTTTGCCATCTACTCTGAGTCTGACCTCAGGTCAGGACCTAATGACGCCATAAAGCCTATATAACCTGCCGTTTCTGTAGTCACAAAATGTCACCCCACATATAAAAACTTAATAGCAACCTCTATAAAATTCAGTGCACATTAAACCATTTCATTGGCCTGTTACTGTTTTCTCACTGATGGTGTTCTAAGAATATGAAGCACAAAATTTTGATGAAGTAAAACAAATGAAGTATGAAGTCACTTATGAAGATTTGTGCATTTGCTTTTTGTTTGGACCCTGCAGTTCCTATGTCAAATTCACCCAGTATTATGTGGACACACAATCTAAGAATGAGTTTCTCGTCAATATCTTCCAGAGATTATATGATGCCCCATGAGTGTGTAACAGCTGGCAGGTTGCCACTTATTTTATATGACTCTGAAAGGAGAATCTGATACAGTTTCAGGTATTAATATTGGTGCCTTCAAAATCAGCTTTGAGGTTAGATATGATATTCTGACCTTTTAATGTTATGAAATAATGCAATCTCAGTTTAAAGATCCTCACAACATCGGGATGATGTCACCTCATTGCTGAGATGTTTGCTGGAAAGAGCAGAATTCAGAGCAGCAACTAACTGCAAATGAAACGCCACCGAATCATCACAGCCTCTGAAACCAGCGAAAGGATTTAGGAAATGGAAAATGGAAATAGCATTTTAATGAGAGCACTCAAGTTCTGACTTTGGTGGTCACAGTACAGTTTGACTGTCATCAAATTTGGAATCGTTTATCATATGTACACAAAATAAAAGTCTAGTCAGTTAAACACCAAGAAATAGAGCTGGTTCAAATTACATATAGTCTTTCTATTTATATATTCTATTTCTTGGTGTTAAATATTTAATTTGAATAAATATTAATGATGAATTCCGTCAGTGTATACCTGCTAGATGTCTTTGCTATTGTCTTAAACTTTAATTTTAACCATAATTGTTGAAAATAAAAAAAATTTCTGTCAATGAATTGTAAGCAGAATACAGTTTAAGAAGTCAGCTAAGTGTCGCTTGGGGGCATTTTTAACTTGGATTATTAACATGAAACAGTAGCATCAATTTATGTTTCAACAGAAACTTTAATTCGTCTAACATTTTCTTCATTGCTTTAAATGTAAAAGCGAAATAAAGGAAGGAAAGAATCTCCAGTGAAAGTTTTCTGGGGAATACAGATTTGTTGGCGTTATTTACAGTTTATTTACTTCAGTCGATTTTTTTTCACACCAGCTCATGTTATGGCATGCTGTCCAATTATACCATTACCAAGGGGGAAGTGTGTACTACTATTTGCGGTTGTACAGTACGGTTGTGTGATTATATCATTTGTTTGTTTCTCCACACATTAAAACACAGGAGGCTACTTCAGCATTGATGAGTGTTTCATGGATTCTAGAAATCCTTGCAAAACAAATAGAAAAGTAGTTACTAAAGAGTTCTCATCCTTTGAATCCAATCACATAAACTATATCAAAGTTCCTATCCCTCATCTTTAAGGAAGACAGGATAAGAAAGAGAGAGAGAGAGAGTGAGTGAGCGTTAGTTGTCCTTGTGTGACACAGTCATATGCTATCAATATGCTGCCATGTTCTCTTGGAGCACAGACTTTTTTTAATGGGGCCTGGTGGTTAGAACATGGCAGGCATCTCACAGGGACACTGTATTGTTATGCTTTCATTTATATGTTGGGCTCTTTCTTGCGTTTCTTTTTCTGTTTTTTTGCAGACTTACAAAGACGCTCGTTTCCATGAAGCTCTGCCAAGAAAGATGGGAAAACAAAGTGTGGGGGTGGGGTGTGTGGGAGTTTGTCGGGGTTCGGAAAAGCGCAGCGGTCTCCAGTTATTACATGAAATCATTAGACGTGGAACGTCTTGGCTTATGTAGAGAAAACATGAAGGCCGCAGTTCTTCTGTACGCCCCTAAGCCCACCGACCGCATGGCGTCAACGGAGTCCTTCACACTGCTCGCAACGGTTAGCAGGCCCGATAATTTGATCAATTTTGTTGTTGCTATTTGTTCGCAAACGTGATGCCACGATGACATTTATAGCCACATGGAGGAATAGGATACTATGTTATTTGCTATTTAGTGGTAGTAATGCGGCGAAGAATATTCTTAAAATAAAAATGACTATTTTTCTTTAGATTCAGCATTGCACGCTGAACGTGATCTTATTTCAAGTGCACCGCGACATTTAAAAGCCAATTTGACAGAACACGTTAGTTTTGCACATATTAATGAGCAAAGCACCACCTGCAATACGAAGTGTGAGCTGTGTTGCACAATGCCCGGTGTCATGTGACCGCGGGATCCGGCACAGAATAAATCTGGGCGTTCGCTTCGTGTACACACTTTATGTCTGCCAATATTCTCCCCTGGGTTACTTACCACTTCAATCCGTCCACCCACACTTTTTTATTTCTTGTTATTTGAAGCATTTAATGCAAGGCTGAGTGCTGCAGCTTGCCCTCTAGTCTCTTCTCGGGCTGCGTCTGTGTGATATAATGTCAAACGCCTACTTCTGACCGAGGCCCACATGGTGTGAAATGAAGCACTGAGGTGTACCTGATGGAAGCGATACTATTAGTCTATCATGACATTAGTGCTCTTATATTAACTGTATACACATATAGACGTGTTATAAGGGGATGCGTTTAAGAATCCAAGCACCAGAATAGTGGTTGTATGTGCCATCTTGTGGCTTTCTCTTCTCCTCTGTACTTCTGCATTTCCTTGTTTTTTTTGTGTAGCCGCTTCTCCAGCATATTAAAGCCAGTGAGCCATGCTTTGTCTAGCAAGTCAAACTTTTTTAGGCAGTTTTTGAATTATACAATGACTTTTAGCAGGGTCCAGATTTTAAATGGAGCTCTGTGTCTTGCATAACCAAAATTGCACCCATAGCACAAATAGCCAAACATAAAATCTCTTACTTTGGCTTAACTTGGCATGTTTTGTGAATGTCCTGCTGTATACTCGCATTGAAGTTAAAAAAATAAAATTGTGTATATACAACAGGGCGGTAAGTTATTAATCATAGTTAATAAGTCATAACAAATAGTTATCTTATTTCTACACATTAAATCTAGTAGATACACTTATGAAACGATCTGTTTATTGCCTAGTCTCACTTTTATTGAAAATGCCTTACTGTTACCACAAATTGTACACAATTTTGTTTTCTGCACAGTATTGAATCTTTTCTCCTTGGGGGGGAATTTTAAGTATTAATTGGGGGGTTACAATTCAAGGTGTCGAAACTTACAGGCTAAACCCACCGGGTTTAACATATGAACCAAGATTTCTGCAAACGTTTTGCGGAGAAAAACAAGACATGCTTCTTTTCAAAGGTTTTGCAAAGAAGGTCTTGGTGGCCTGCCGAACTCGTTACGGTCCCTGAAACGCAGCTGCGCCAGAGAGGTCACTAAAAGCTGCATCTCATTTTACTGCGTTATTTTCAGAGAAACGCACAAACCCGCAAATCTGGTTTATGTCGCCCTCCTGTTCTCTTCAGCACGCCTTCATCGTTACTAGTGGCGATGCCAAACTATGAGGGATCTGATGCAGGCAAAATGCTACAAGGAGGGATGGCTCGTCCCGTAATTACAGACTCTCTCTTATCTCTGGGATGGAATTAAAAACACATTCCACGCAGACAGTCTCAGTGCTGGCCTGCGGGAAACAAATAAAAAGAGACTGCTGTTAGAGAATTGGAGAGGACTTTGGCAGTTTGATTAGAAACTGATGTGATCGTGGTCGTGCTGTACGTTATCTGACAACTTGAAGGGTTGATAGGGTGACTTGCTTTGTGAGGGATGCCAAAGACTGAGGTTGTGTGGGATTAACCTCTCAGAGTTTAATATACAGTGTGCAGCACATCAAGTCAATACATGATGACTTGGGGTTAGCAATTCATGTTCATCATGTTATAGGTAGGCAGAAATTTGTTTTGTTGACTTTTAATAAAAAATACATTTAAAAAAAATTAAAGAGCAAAACAGTTTTTTGCACATTTTTTACCATTAATACAGGACAATAGACAAATGTTTTACATCAAAGCAAATACAAACAGTAGTCTTGTGTTACTAGAAAATAACTGTACACTCTGGAAAGCAAATAAAAGTGGAAAAAATAGCTTTAAGCCAATTTATTTTAAACTAATAAGAGTGCATACTGTTTATGGTAAACTACCAGTTTACAAATTCATTTACAAAAATATTTTTTGCAATTTATATCGTTACAAATATACAGCTTTTCAAATTTGTCATTGATGTTTTAATGAGGTATGATACAATGTAAAAGTTACTTGCATATACAGAAAAATGAAATTAAATATACTGACTGAACTTATAAATGTAACTTAAAAATATGTGAAGCATCTTTTTCAAGGAACAACAATATACTATCTTATAACACTGGGGTCATTTTACTTGCCCTCTGGTCCAAAGATCTCAAGGCTTTCAATAAGAATGAACTCCACTATTTGGTTCTGGTACACCATATTGACTTCCATGTTTCCTGATTCAAATTCTGGCCACATCAGAGTTGGTCCAAACACAATGCTGATGCCCTGGGTCGACATTAAGTTTTGCTGCGACTTTGTGAGGACTCTGTAACACAGAAAAACAATGGATCCGTCGGGTGAGCAATACAACAGCAATGAACATTGTTTTGTTTTTCAGAAACCGTCTCGTGGATATCCCTAATGGAACAACTGACTACAGTGTACGTGTATAATTTTCCCCTTAAAATGTGTATACGCTCCTGTCATAAAACCTGCTCAGATTATCGGTGATGAACCAACAGTGGGGTGTTTTTAAAAACATGTGCGTGGTCCTTGGAGGCATCTAAGCGCACTTTTAGCAGAATCTCTCTGAGCTGAGGTTTGGCTGTGGTAAAGAAACAATCAATACAGGGTATTGGAGGACTCATGCAAGGAGTCAGATTGGAGCCCTCTGGCTCTGTTATGGGCTGAGGCCTGGAAAAGAAGGGAGGGATTGTGGTGAAAGGCTGCGTTCCAAGTTGTCAACAGGATCCTGACTAAGAGGTGGGAAGATGGCTTAACATTTAGGAGCACGCTTTGTATGGTTTAGCGGCAGCCCAGTTCTGAAAGGTACTGACCAGAAGTGTGTTGGGTTTAGCGTGCTTACAGACTGTGCCATCTATGTTTTTGGTCACGTCTATCAAAATAATGGTCTACAATTATACAACTTAACCATCTATAATCCCAGTGTCATTGTCAAAATACCGCTATTATAAAATACATTTTAGGACACAGACACGTACGTCCGAGAGGGTAATGGTCATGCTATGTGTGACATCTCTCTGCATGTGTTTTGGGGACTTTGGGAAGTCGTTTTAGCTGAGAAACACAACTTAAGAGGCAGGCCAAGCCCTCTCAATAATTCCCCATTAATGTGTATAATTAACCTCGGCCGTTCCGCTTCCCCTGTACATCACAGCTAGACGCTTGTCCTGCCATGAGCATTTTAACCTAATTAGCGCGCTATGATGTAAGGATCCCGGCTGCCATTGCTAATGGTCCGCTAATGATCTTAAAGAGAGAGACTTCATTTCCGAAGTGATTTTTCAAAACATTAAATATGAAGCTTTTTTGTCGAACCTTTTAGTGTTTTTTGGTAATTATGCTACTGTGACACCACTATATACTATGAAGCCCACATCCCCCACCTTCATGTTCATTTGCGCTATCAGTAATGCCAGATCGATTAAAATGATGATAGAAGCTTAATTACAGTCATTATCATTTTCAATTACAGAAGTATCACATGTTGGGCAGAAGTGAAAAATGAAGAAATCTTCTATCAGGAAAAAACACTGTTCTTTATCCTGTAAACACATTTTTGTCAAAAGTAAAAACTTTTAATACCTTATTAAATATATACAACTGGACAAAAGAAAAATTAGTTGAAAGAATTTAGTTCATCTAAATGGTTTAGATAAAAATAAAGGGTTTGAGGTGTTTCTTGAATTGGAAAAGGGGAAGGATACAATCTGGTCATCAGTATCGGGGTATTTGTGGCAAAATGCGCTCATTAAACCGTCGCTTGACTTGGAGCCCAGTGAAGTTACTCTGGTGTCTGGATAAGGGCCAGGCTGAGGGCAGCTTGACCGGAGGTGACTGCGTTACGCTTGGTTGAATCTGACAAATCATTGATATCCCGTACATAAGCCGACGTGTACGGCTCAAGATGCCAATGGTTATTAATTAGCATCTCGTTTGCATGACAGGAAATGGAGGATAGCGCACAATGCCGTCATTCCCCGCCTAGGAGGCCCGTGCTAATTGGGTCAGCCTCGCTGGCTTCTGAAGAACCATGGGACGAATAATAAATTGAGGTGGGGTGGGGGTTACAGAATCGCTCCAAGCTTTAAACTGTGTCATTTTCATGTTATGCCTTGATGAACCTTCGAAAGGCTAGCTAGAATCAGGGGAATGATTTTGTGCTTGACTTTGATTTTGTGATATTTACAGTCTGGGTGTTTTGATTTTTTTACGTCTGGGTTTATATTACAGCCGTACCTTTGGCATAAAAACATATATTTATATACACGTGAATATTGAAACTTGCACAACAGCAGTTTTCTTTCAATCTAATTTAAGAGACACAAACATAGATGAGAAAACGTTTTTTCTTGGCTTTCCTGATCAGCGGTCGCTCCAGGTTTCTTCTCCAACACAAAGCGTACGAAACCTTGAATTACTAACAAAAAACAAAACCTGTGGCCTTTTAAATCACTTGCGGTAAACGGGAAATATGAGCGGTGGTGACAAAACCTCCCACAAAAAGAGACATAAATAGCACTACCGAGCAAGTGTACTGTTGAGAAAATCTGGTTGCCTTGACCACATCATCACAATGCGAGCACACAACTGGTTATTGAATCCAGGCTCCATGGACCAGAAGAAAAAATGAACATTGGTTCCACGCGGGCATAGAAAGCGCCCACAACAAAGAGCTTTTGACTTTCACCACTTCTGCACGGGCCAAGCCAGAGAAAAATATAACCCACAAAAGAAGCTTGACAGCAGGAGTTCAGAGACATGCTTTGATTAAGATTTACCTGTTGTCGGATAGAAAGACGGGAAGCGTACGGTACGTGCTGACACTCATATGGAGCTTGTGCATATCAACATACTGTTCAGGATTTTTCCTGAAAAATAGATCATAGTAATCCCACATGTCTCTAGAGTTTCAGAGGAGATCTTAAAATCTCAAACTGTTTAATTCAGAAGTTTACAATATAAACTCTTAAAATATTTTTTTACAAATAATCTGATCTATGCTATCCACATAAATATTGTCTCTTATTGTCTCATTTGTGTCACAATGTAAAACGTAACTAAAACTATAAAGAAATAGCTAGAGAAGGTGCACTTTAACCACTTGTGAACCGTTTGATCGCGAATCTAAAACTGCGGAGTACAGAAACAATTAAAAAAACTCTTCCCCCAAACATTACAGAGAACAGTGTATGTTTCCAGAGTTTTACAAGACCAACCTTTAAACAAATTTTCCTCTGGCCTCATCTGTTCTCTCTTCATCTCACTCTGCACTGTACCAATATTCCCCCGAATCAGAATGAATACGTTGGTCTCAGAAAACAACAGATTGCAACACACACTTTAGCCTAATTCGCCATGACCGCACATTCTTTGCCTTGATTCATGGGAAAGCCATCCTGATATTTAGAGAGGGAAAAAGTAGAGAGAAACTGGTATGACTTAAGTGAGAATGTAAAATGAACCGAACCACATCACTTGGCCAGGGTGTGGTACCCACAATGCAAAGCGTTACGCTTCGGATTCTAGGCACTAGTCTTTATTGCTCTAATAGTGAGAGAAAAGGAACGTCGCTGTGGAGAGGGAACAGACTTGGTGGCACTACAGGGATTTTCCGTGTCACCGCAAGTTTCACTGTAACAGTTTTTGGTAAGCAGAATAAAAGCTGAATGGATTTTCTAATGCTCTCATTCAGTGAATTTATGGTAATGTTCTACCCTCGTGCTTGTGTGCAGATTGTAGAGTTTTCTGAATCAGTTCAGGTCCTTCCCAATATTTCTGTGCCACTGTTTCAAATGTATTTTTAAAAATAATGATCTATGCTATGGGACGAGAGGCAGCAAGTTTGTTTCAGAATGTTACACCCTCCAAAAAATACAAGTCTTGTCAGTCATAATCACAGAATGCAAGCCCGGTTGTCCTCAACACATCAGACTCCCAGAATTTGGTGTTCCTGTTTAGAAAGTGTTCAATGAGCATCCCTCTGTCTCTCTCAGTCACACATTAGTGTTTTCTGATTGGGGGACCTGGCATGGGCAACCCAACAGACTTTAGCACTAGTGCCAAAGGGCATGTTCCATTGGGGGAAGGGAGGAGGGGGTGCTCATCAATCTGAGATGAGTCCTGTGGCCCTCCTGTGCAGGGTGGTAAATGTGCAGAAGGGTAAAGTGGGATAGAACACCCCTCCTGGGAGATGGAGACTAGCCATATGGCCTTCTGGCTGTGCCAGTAACGCTATCATGGACAAGGGCTTTGAGCACTGACACACACACACACATACACACACACATTATGGTTCATATTGAGTCCTCTGTTCATGTTGCATCCTGTTTGTATAAGGTACAATTTGACACTAATTGTTAATGTAATTGAAAATGACCTAATAAAAGAAGATAACTTCTTTGTTTATTTGTATAGGTAATCCATGATATGATATAGAATATGATATAGAATATAGAATGATAACGTTATATATTATTATACCACAAATAGTTTTGTTGCTTTATGGTGATTTGTCCATAGCTGTGTTTTATTCACAATAAAGCACAGCTGTGACTTCAGTACCAGGCTTTGTAATCATACTTAATGGTTATTGTTGCATAGCAACATTTACATGTCAGGAACTGTGTCTTCTAATAGAGAGATGGTATTTAGTGATTTTACTTTACATCATGTAATAAATATTTGTATTGTGATAATCAGTTTATAAAAGTAAAAATGCACTTAAGGCTATGCCATATTATAAATATAGTCATGACTGAAGGTGTTGCAGGTGCCTATAGTACCGTACTGTTTAGATACCATAATTTTAGTAGAAATAAAGGAACACAAAATGCCTAGTGTCGTCTCTCTTGTTATCTATCCCCTTAAAGAAAACAAAACCTGTCTTGTTTTTTTGTCTGGGTTTGTACTGTCCAGTTCAGAAAGTGGTGCAAACTAGACATGATCTACAGTATAATTAAAACAGTAATTTATTTGACAACTTCTCACCCTTTCTTACTAAAAACACATGAGCGTTACGTAGCTAAACCCAAGCTCACAAGATGAGGCAAGTATAGCTTATGCAGAGATACTCTTTAAACACAGCCTTCTTCATTTTGATACCATCATCATTGTATTGAGAAACGAGGGTTCAGACCACAGCAGAAATCTATAAAATGTTTGCACACATCTTGAAGCTGACAAGTATGCTTAAAGCAATTAAAACAGATCAGGCAATCAAACATGCAACTAAGATCTAACGTCTTAAGTTAAAAAATTAAATACTGCACCTGAAGTCAAAATAAGTACAGATGCCAAATTTCCACCTACTCTGTCCCTTGAGCTTCTTAATGCCATTTATAACATGCAACTAGAAAGTATTTTTAAAGAGGTGCGCATTGCATTAAGATTTATTTTTTATTTTTTGTATACAACAGGCAACTGGTTGCTGGAGGTATGTAGGCTTTTGGCAAGTTATAGGTGAAGTGTGTAATTGTTTTGATGTTAAAATACTTTCTTACGTCGCAGTTAAATATGCAGAAGCAAATATAAGTAAAACATACTTATTGATTTTCCCAAAAAATATACGTAAACACAGTGGCACTATCAAAATATGCCCTCCAAAATGTATGAGGCTTTGGATATTGTCGGCTTGTAGGTGCAAATAAAATTAATTTTTTTTTTTTAACAATACACCTACCCAAATGATTTACAGGGCCCCCAACTAATCTTTTGCTTGGGGCCCCAACAATTATGCCCATGCCATTGGTGTGTAAGGATGAAGAAAATACAACAATGGTTGACATACCTCCTCAGGTGGCGGAAGAGCAGCTTCATGGTGTTGTGGTTTGGTTTGGGAAGTTGATGGATCAGTTTCTTCATAGCTTGAACCTTCTGTGTGGTCTCCTTAATTTCTGTTGGCAGAGTGGAGATGATGAAATGTTTTGATTCCAGTATTGCTCCTTCATTTGAGCCACTGGGTTCACAGAAAAGTTAATGTCTTTTCCATCACTTTTTCATTAACATAGCTCATCTAACATCAGAACTTTCCCTAATACTGCATCATTACCTCTTTCTTTATTAATTATGGAGACATGCCCGAGAAGGTCGCATTCAAAATGCGTTCCATTCCAAAATTCCGATTTATGACAAAGGCAATATGTATCCTAGCAGAGTACTTGATTTATCTCATTGTTTCATTATATTTGATACCCTAAATCTTAGTTACAGTAGTTTTAATTTCCTTTTAAAACTTGTGCAAAACATAATCCCTTTTTCATTCTGGCATTTGGACAATAAAGTTCTAAGTGAATTCTTTCAGAAGATACCGCAATTGTGCCTGTAATTCAAGAGCACTTAACCGGCAACTATTTAACTGTGGGCAAGTGATCTGCACAGTTTGCATTT
>JAZGTI010001795.1:0-17661 GCA_036877585.1 Botia kubotai | reverse complement strand
ATTAACAAGTTAAGACACTGAAAATTAAACCAATCAGCATTTAGTTATGCAAATGTTATCTTCTCGTAAGGTTATCAGATGCCATAGCACAGTCTAATAAAATAGATGGGTTAAAAAAAGTCAAGCATACTGTAAATGTAACCTACCCTATCTGTAAAAATTGAGACACACATATAACTCTAAACTTTCGCAGTCAGGTTTCTTTTATGAAAGCACAAGTGAGTGATGCTAATGGCACATAGTAGGACGCGTCTATTAAAAGCTGTTATGTTGTAACACTAGCTGTACGCAGGCGACCTCTCGACCCCGCCGCTCTTTGCATGTCAGATGGCTTATGACCTCATGGCAAACTCCTGAGAGGCACCAACCTGTGTGCCGAGCGCTCTTCATCAGTGTCACTACCTGACCTTTGACACACTGAAGTTCTCTGTAGCCATTATAATGGTTATAGTAACGCGGCTCATTACAGAATCTCACACGCTATGGATTTACATTGAGGTGATTTCAAAGCCTGGAGAGTAAAATAAATAAAAGGATCATTTGTTGTTGCTAAACCTGCAGTAGTGGGAGGTATATTTATAATAATTGAATCAATGGTTTTGATCAATATCATTATGGAACCTGAGCAGATGTTGAAATGAAGCTGCTTTCGCTGGGCCACCTGTGTGCACTCACAGCTCTCTCAGGTCGAATTTCAGCGTAACCGATTGGTTAAAACAGTATTAACAGACCTCCAAGATTATAAGTCATGATTTCCTTACATATACAGTGGCCCCAAAAAGTGTTTGAACAACCTAAGCTTCAACTAAAACGACAGCAATTACATTGCATTAAATGCTGAAATATTAAACCACGTGGAATGCAAGACCAATTTTTTCTCAGCCAAATAATTTTAATCAGCTGGTCTTAGGGACATTTTTAATAGTGTTTGGTATGTTTGCAGTCAGTTCCCCTGATATTCACACAGGCGTCCAAGCAGAGTAACCACAGGTATAGCTCATCACTTAGACACAAAAGACTGAAAACTTGAAACTGTGAATATGGTTTTCTTGGAATGTTTACAGTACATATACAGCAAATATACCAAGTAATTTTATTCTGAAACATTGCAATAAATGTTTTTTAATGATCTTAAAGACATTCATATTAATGCATATACTGTACAGTATCCCCAGTGCTGCTGACATTGGCAAGAATATAAATAAAAATATATAAATATAAATATTGCACTCTGAAAAATGCATCATACTATAGCTAGCGTAAATGTAACGCTGAAACATCAAGATGACCAAAAATCACAATTCTATACTGTATCAGTTTTGTTTTAAGCAACTTAAATATGTATATCTATAGATTCCGAATAGACCGAAATGTTCCCCTCAGTGCTAAGACAGCAACGCGCTCTCCCCAAACCATCATTGTTTGTTCCTGCCGCGGTTGGCTAACAGCTACACCATGCTATTCATGGGATGTGCCATAGAAGGGAGCTGGCAATAGTTATGCCCCTGGTCTACTGTACTGCCCAGGATGCCCCCTGGGCACTAATGGAGCAGATGTCTCCGTGTATACACCGCGCTGGCACGGCCTCTGCAAGCAGATGCCCCTGTCAGATGCCAGGTCTGTCAATTCAGCACAGATAGAGACCATGTTCTAGAACAGAGAATAATTCTGACCCGATCCTCTAGGTAACGCCAACAGACCAACTGCGCTATTTTACAGAGTTAGTTACAACATTTTACATAAAAATAATATCCCCTTAAGAAATCCAAAACAATGTTTTAACATCAATTTTTTGGCGCAAAGTTACAGCGATCAGCGACAGAATGTGCGTTAAGAGCTGGAATTCTTTATGACAATTTTCTTCATTATTTAGTCATTACTTTATCCGAGCAATATCTTTCTTTATGACTTCTCTTCAAGCATTATCTCAGCGGAGGCCGTTCGCTTTCTTTTGGCTTTGACGCTGCATGGCAGTCGGCCTGTAAAATATTTAATCTAGTCATTATTGCTGGCATTATTGGTGTCATTAATTACTTTGCCTTTGGTGGCTAGCATATTGGAGATGGTCCCTCGTCCTGTATTTTGGACAGATGGTGCGGACAGTGTCATTAATATAAAACAGGTTCAAAATGCCTATACCCTAAATCAGCATGAATACACTACGGTAAGCATCACTCTTTCAGTAATCAGATCACTGCTGTTAACGTAGGGGGATGTTGTCAGACATGCAATATGCAGTGTTTGGTCAAATCCATCGGCTTAAATTTTGCTGTTTCATAAATGAAATATATTTTGAAAGGACACAAATTCATGCCCTTTTGTTGTACTGATTTTTCACAAACTGAGTTGTTTTACAAACAAATACTTTAAAAATTAAATGAGGCGCTGCAAGTTCAATAAATTATGTAATGATATTGTGTTTTAAAAATCTCTGGTTCTAAATTCCTGGTAAATGTGCTTCGTGCGGTTGTATATAACAGTACATAGCTCACTGCTTTAACACAATACTTAAAGATGGAAATAGTTTTTATGTACCTGCGGTTGCACAAACACGCCAAATTCGTCTGCAGCGCTTCTGCTCAGTGCACTCTGTATAAATCAAACTGAGAGCATCATTGTTTTGTGAAAAGCGCTGATGTTCAGCAAAGAATAGATGCACTTTTGGTAACAAAAATCTGTGAATATAATCCAATTACAAACAATGAGACCTTCTTTACCGCAGTACAGCTTTGCTTCTCAGGATAAGCCCATCTGCGAGCTTTGTCTGCGGGCTTCTTTAAGCCCCGTCAAGGCAAATATTAGCACACTGCAAATAGTCCTGCAGGTTATGATTAAGATTTTAAATGTATCCCAATTGAATACTTTGCTTTATGAATAACAAAGTCTTAGAGGATCGGCGCTGTAATTTATTAAACATGAAAAAGTTCTTGATGAAATATAGAGACTGGGAAGAGATTTATGCATTTGAAAATATTTCTGCATGCTAGCTTTGCATGGCAATGAGACGACGTTGCACAAATTAGAAAAGCTCCATAAAATGTAAAGACTTTCAAGGCTAAAGTTTGAACTGTCAGCTGAAAGAGCATAACATCAGAATGGTCAAAAAACTGTGTTGTGACGGATGTATTGTTCGATGGAGCTCTGAGTCTTTTTTATTGTGGCATGTTTTTTTGTCAAAGTGTAGAAGAAACTTGAGAATCAAACTGGAAAATGTCACAATCTTAGAGGTCTAAATATTTAAAATATGCAAAGGTCATCTCTCAATGCGATATTAAGATACAGTGCATCTAAATGAACTTTCCAGATTACGACACAAACGCTGGATTGTGTGTGTGGGCTCAGAGAACAAAGCCTCCATTTGTCAACAAGTATGTCTTCGCTTTGTATAACAAGGCGAGCTTGTCTATTGGACAGGTGGCAGGACAATGTCGCTAAGATACCAGGCAATATGAATAATAGATTTTGGCCGGTGTGAGCCAAGAGCTGGTGCCTGGCACATCCAAAACAGGCACCAAGTGCAAGAATGGAAAATTAGGCCAACTGTTCACCTGAGGACGATGGGAAGTCCAAATGCTGATTTGTGGCAGCGATCGCATAAATTTTTAAACAAATACACAGATTGCAAGGGAGAAGATGCGATGTGCTGAGACCATCTCCAAGAACTGTGAGTGAAGTGGCCATTTCATATCGGGTGAAGTAAAATCCTAAACCCCAAGATTACATTTAAATAATTTGCCAGAACGTCCAACAAGCTTAAATGACTTGAAGTTTCATAAAGTGTCTAAGAAGCAGCATGCTATCGGGCAGCTGTCCTAATCGAATGGATTCTTGTCCAAAGCGCCGTTCCAGAGACCTTTAGTTAATATCACCCATATAAAGGGCAGGCATGTTGAGAAACTGGACTAGAGGAGCTGTCCTCTTTTGACAGTGATGGACCAATATAGATGACCCGAGCCACTCAAATATCACCAGGATTACTGAAAATGCTCATCGGTGGCCTTCTGAGATCAATGAAACAGGATGTTGGGCAGTTACGGTAAACTGAATGTAAGATGAGCTGCGAGGTTCATTAAACCGTGACAATATTACAGGCAGGGGAGGAGCTTAGTTCCCACATACTCAATATACCAAAGTTTGTGCAAACAAGTTACAGAAATGACAGATTAACATTACTTTCTCACACTGAATGTGTTTGCATCTCTTCCACCAAAAATGCAAAGGCTAACCTAGCTTACTTGGACCTCACATAGGTGTAGAATGGCATGCTAGCATACTACATACTTTGATAAATAATAAAATAAAAAATAGTAATTTTATTAGCATGTAAACATTTTAAAGATTATATGCTTCATTGTTGTCTCTGGACCTCAATGTAACGTACTCAGCTACTGGTGTACATTTATCTTAACAAAAAAAAAACAGTAAATATGGTTATTTTTGCATGTTTAATGTATTTTTATCTTTTGCAAGCTCAAATAATATAAGACCACACTAAATTGATATTACCTTTAATTCTTAAAGAGGTAAGTTGAGCGCATTGCATTATGGGTAAATGTATTAAGTCAACTAATTTTTCCATGCATAAAGACCATTTTCATCACGTTCACAGTATACATGCTGGACACTGCAAAAATAGTACAGAGAAGTATGCTAGGATGCTATCATAGGATGCTACCATAAACATACCCTCTGTTTTGCTGGGACATGTTGCAGGTTGAACTAATTATACCTCCTGCTATTAGGGGCCTTTAAGTGTAATAATTAGTTGTCTAAACACTATCTGTAAGTGATCGGGGCTCATCTACTGATTAATTGGCTACAAACAGTTTGCGGTACTCTGGCCTACATGCAGCGCGAGTAAATATTTATTAGCAAATTACGACATCACCCCAGGCCTGTTCCCATTCTGTCTTACGCATATCTCCTTCCAGTGGGGAAATACTGAGGCACTGGATTCATAATGGTATCCCTGCGTTTAATAGCGTCAGATGGTAGTAGTACAGACACTGGCCTTTTGGTAGTCTATATCTCCAGACGCCGAGAATATAAATCATTCATTGATTTAAACAAACTAGCAAAAATCTAATTACTTAAAGATAAAGTGTTTAAGTTTGTGTTAAAATACTTTCCGCTTTGCCAGCTTGATATGAGCAGACAACTATAAGTAAGACATTTGTAGGCTGAGTTGCCTGAAAAGTATAAACATTGGGTTATTTATTTATTTTTTACTGAGCACAGGCTTTGTTTGTGGCGGGGTTTCTGTTTTCTCAAACAATGGCACACAGAGGAATGTTCAGGAAACCTGTTTGTAAACAATCATTTTTGCATTTCCTTTTGTTGTCCCTAGTGGTGGAAAAATAACACACTGTAGCTTTAAATTCGGAGGTTGGATCTTAATGCGCTACCTTCCTTTAAACAATGTGTGTTTAGCTTTAGAAAGCTGCAGTCGTTTCTATAATGCGTCAACAATGTATCTTGTGCTCTCTGTTTGCCTAATACTCGCTCTTTGTTTACATAACGGTAAGTGACTTGGTTCATAGTTTATCACACAGCTAATTTAAACGTGTTTGTTTTTGAACTAACAGGGTTTCAGAAACAGCCCAAGTCATAAAACAAAAGTGAGGGACAAATGTTTTTTTAAGCATACATATATTTCATAAGGTATGTGGCTTTCAGAAGGTAGATTGCCCAAGAGAAACATATTGGCGTCAGCTGGGCTGCAGAGATGAGGCCCAGAGTTTGCTCTGTGCTGCTGGAGGGAGGTTACACGTGACAGTAAGGCCGATCTGGTGACAGTTTCTGTCTGGACCACAGGCCCTGACTTTGCCCTCTGGCCTGAGAAATTCCCCCATTCCCCAAACAGGGAATTTGAATGATCTTAGTACCGCCCTGTCAAAGAGCGACCCCTTTTGGCTGACAGATCTGCAAGAATGCTTCTAAGAGGGTCATGCCCAAATACCATGCTCAGCCCAAGAGCGGCTGGCGGTTTAGCCATCCGTGGCTTAAATTACAGTTAGTAAGACCAGGTCAACTTAAGCTGTAAAGCATGAATGGAAATAACTTGTACATGTTGCTATGGAATACATGAGTACATTATTATTATGCTTGAGTGTTCCAAATTCTCACTTCCCTGTGCAAAGGGAATTAATTATTCCTTATGATGCATTTTAAGGTTCTAATTGTAAATATTTGTAGCAATAACACCAATTTGCTCATGTTGTAAATGATTTCAGTACTTACTAATGGCTTCCACAAACAGTTCGAAAAAGCGAAAGGGAAACAGGGGTTCTGGCAGCTCGCGGAAAAACATCTTTAGCGCGCCGGTGATGACATGGATGTCCTCCCATTGGCTGTCGCCCAAGTCAAGCTCCTCCTCTGGGGAAAGACAGGCAGAGTCAGAGAAGCCAACAGAGAGAATTAGAACAACAGTCGTTTGATGAGGAAATTAAAAAATGCTAATCATTATGTCAACGTTAATACGCCCCTTGAGAACCGACTACATTGTTCTGACAGCATTTCACTGCATATCAAGCCCCATTGAAAACCCTTATCAACCGATTTGTGGCGCTTAATGCAAAATAACCACGTTATACCTTTCAGCTAACCGTACACAAGTCTTCATTTAGATAAATACTGATATAGTCAAGCATTCAGTCTAAAAGTATGGCCCTTAAAGTAATCGCCAAAGATAATACTAAATTAAACTTACCTTGGTCAACTAGGAAGCGTAGTTTTTGGATAACGGCCAAATTGCCACTCACCCTGTATATCCCATCAGCCTCCAGGCCTAAGAGGGCAAAGACATCTGTTAGTCAGTCAGCCTGGCATGTAATGAAACCACCACTATTCATTTAAAATGGATCGTCTCTTGTACCTCGTTTCTCTACTTCCTGTACACACAACTTGACAAAACTGGGCACTGTGGTCTTTTCTCTCTCACACAGCGTCAGTATGTGACATCCAAACACACGGTCTATAGAAAAACATGTTATTGAAAACATTCAGGTAGAGTATATATTACATTCCTAATAACATAATATATACATAACGTTAGCACAAATATATAAATATTTTTAGTTAAATTGTTTAAAGGTACAACACATACTTTACATTAAACTGTTTATGTACTTCTAGGTGTTATTTTCTAATAATAATAGTAGGACGGTGAATTTAACACGTTTCTTTAGTACATTTAAATATATTTGTTTACATATATGATTGACGGGACCTTAAAACACAGCAACAGCTGTGCCTACTTACATGTGTAAATACGCAGAAATATGAGCACTGTAATGTTAAGTGTGAGCCAGGAGTTTAACAGATAATAAGTTATAATGCGGTGATGCCCTCCACAAAACATCATCATGTCCCAAATTAGAACAAAACCACAGTTGTCAGTGCTGAGGTGCACAGAGGCAGTGACTGTCCTCATCCTTTGGCTTTTTGAGGTCATATAGGACCAGGCGAGCTTTCCCAGAGGCTTCTGGAACATCAAAGATGTCCTGCTCTCATTTCAACACCCGCGAGGAGGGGGCGGGGGGTGGTGTGCGCTAAATGCATAAATGACTGCGAGCGAGCCACCTTTGCATACAAATGTGCATTCAGAAGGTTTCCTAGAAAAAATATTTTACAGGAGGAGGGGCGTTTCTAAGTAAACTGCTATTAAAAAGAGACGGTACAATATGGAGGAATCCTAATTTGGAGATGGATGTTTAGCAGGCTAGCTTGCCTTGGAGCTCTGCCAGCCATAGCTGTGTTGGAGGCCACCTGCGCTATTCTGTTAATCTCACAGTAGTTTTATTCATTCATTCCCTCAATATTGTCTGCTTTGATCTCCCATTTACCCCCACAGATACTACATTAAAGGGGCTTCTTCAACACCAGAGGAAATTAAAGATATCATTACCTTCATCCGACGGTTCCAAGTGTGCTTAAAATTTCCTTTAATGTTATGTTTGGTGTGTGCCATGAATGGAATAAATTAGTTACAGTCTTTAAGTATCGGCGTCAGGGGTTGAACTGGTAGAACGTACAAAAGGAAAAAGAATGTCTTTTTTCTTTATTATTGGATCACAGTTTTGTTGAATATGGAAACACTTAGAGCCAAAATAAACGAATGTCCTAAGATCGACCATTCATATGTCATCATGCAATATATAACCAGTAATTATGTAGCATGCAATTATGACCGTTAACCGGGGCTACGACGGTTTGTTCGCAAAGTTGTTAAACGAAAAAGAGTTTCGCACGAGATATCAGAACGCCGTTTTTGCAACACAGAAACGCGCAGCGAGCTGCAGCGTCTTCTCAACGGAACAGGAAATGAAACACGGAACACAGGTGCCAAAAGTTTCCTTCACCCTTAATGATGCCTTTTTCCTGTAGCGTTTTCATCGAGGGCCGTCTGGAGATGAACTTCTTCAGTCTGTTCTTGACACCGTTCTTATCGGCGCTGTCTGAAGCGCTGTAATGCAGCTTGAACACTGTGCGGGGGATCACAAGAGACAATAGAACAATGTTGTCACTGAACACTTGTCACATTCTTTTGAGGCTTTTCTTTGTGCGAGTCCTCCTCATGCAAATAAGAGCGACTCTTTCCCCACATTGTTCAAAAACACGGCGAGCGCGGCAGAAAGGGAACCGCAAATGTAAAATATTCTAATGCTCTCCCGTGTAAGTGAATATCTCCTATTTGTTTATTGATTCTGGCCAATGGTGGTGTGAGTGTTACACTATCTTTACGAGTGGCTCATGTGACTATTGAGAGCTCGGTGCTACTGGCCGATATTCAGTACAGTACTAAATGAATTCTCTTTGATACGTATTCTGGACAGAAAATGCTGCAATTACCAATGACAGAGGCGTTTGGAGAGTGTCAAGTAGCTGTTCATTTATAATAATGATTGACAAAGAGCAGAATGACTCAGTCTTACTCAACCTCTCAAAGGATTTCAGAGCAGGCGTATATTGTTTGAAATTCAGCAACATATATGGCATGTTCAGTGCATCGCTCTCTGTCCCATATGGTAAATGATGTAATAACATGTGTCTGCATTTTATTACATTATTTTTGATCGGTCACATGGTATTAAAGATGGACATGTTATTGTAACAGTAACAAAACCGTGACGGGTCAAGATGATGGACTGCTTGAACGTGTGAAAAATAAAGTCACGGCGCAGAGACGAGAAAATGATCAACAACTCCTCAAAAGAGCGTTTGTGAATTTACATTTTTCTAAATTGTAATTGTCATAAGATTCTTACTATTGTACAGCATTTTTACAGCATTTTATCACAGCATTACAAACACAAATTAGCGTAATAAATTATTGTATATAGAATACAATTCTGTTATTCTTGTTTTAAAATGTGACCTGGACATGTTGCTGACAGGTTTCCTGAGATACATCCATTAAGAGATGGAAGGGGAACAGACTGTGTCAGCTGTACTGCAAACTCATTAATGTAGATATTAAACAGTGGTAAAGCAAGGCTGCAACCCTGACACACTCACTGTTTCTGAACTATCTGTGTTGATTGCCAGTTATCACCTTCTCTCTCTCTCTCTCTCTCTCTGTCACACACAAGAGTGTTACTCACTGATGGAGCGTCTGTGTTCAGATTTGGACTCCTTTACTTTGGGTTTAGGGGGATCACAGGTTGGTCTGGACAGACATTCTGTACTGTTGGATCTCTGTAGATTTGCTCTGCCATAGCTTTGGCCTCCAGCTCCACTCGACTACAACAGAATGTGACACAAAAAGCTTCATCAGAAATCATTAACATTCAGAAATAACATCCAAAATGATTGTTTGTAGCATCTCTGCGTTAGTTTATTTAGCTTATCTAAAAGGTATTCCAATGATTTATTCAATTTAGACCCAGGGTTCAATTTACAGATGAGTACGTGTTTACTGGCCACACTTAAATAAAAAAGTGTAAAATTAATTTGATTCTAGAATTTGGAATCAGTGGGAAAATAAACAGATCCTGAATGGAAAAACATACCGAGCTCCAGCTATGGGAAATATGACACCACTATCAATGGCACAGGATTCCAGTGATACCAAACCACAGTCAGAAAATGACAGAAGCCACAGCTAATATAATTGCTTCATTAAATTTCAGCAAAATGGATTACAAATTTTGTTCCTTAAGGAAATGACTTACCAGACTGTCCGCTGCTTTTTTGATGGCATCGTGCCATTTGGAGATGGTTGGGAAATGATCGGCCTGCAGCAAAAACTCATGGCCAGTAGGAGTGGTTATCTGTTGTTAAAGAGGGTTGAACAGTAAGCTTAGAAACGACATTAAAACAACCCGAAAGCATCGTGTGAACAATCCTCTGCCAATAACCAAGGATTTATACAATGATGTATTATTTAAAGCAACCGCACAATCATGATGAAATATTCCCCAATGTAGAATAGAATTTATTTGTCGCTTTAGTAAAAAATGTTTCTTCCACTATAAACCAAATTTATTTTTGGCTACTTACATACTATATAGTATTTAAAATTTAAAGCATGTGAGAAAAGATCCCAGAGACAAAATTGCACACGCAAAAAGAGATTTTTCCTGTGAACTAAGAAATATCAGATGTTATAAGTCTTTTGACAAGGCTATTAGTTTGATACCTGACTAAACATTAGACTTATTTCTCGAGCCTGGCATAACTCCACGTGGCACAGTCAGATAGTATAAGTGGCCTTTCCAAGCAAATTCACGCAAAATACAACGCTAAGGTCAGAATTGTCAAATACCGTCGCACCGAACAGATACATCTTATTTTAAAGAGAGCTGACACTGCATATTTCTAAAACCTAAAATCATTTCAGAGTGGTCGGTCTCTAAAAATACCAGACCATATCACAGAACAAATCCCCCCTCCCCCTCCAAAGTCACTCCACATAGACGTCCAAAGTTTTTGCCCATTTAAAACAGACTTCTCTGACTTCGAGGGAGCGTGGCAGGGGGAATCAAGCAGTCTCTTTGGGGATAGAGTGAATAGAGGGGGGATGGTTAGGGGCACAACTCTTGTCAGAGTGTGTTTGCGATCCCTCTATTCTTCAGAGTGGAACATCCGAGGGAGCATGTTTGTTCTGAAGCTCCGTTTTTTTCCTGAAGGCCGCCTGCAGACATGACAGCATTAGTTTGCAGTGGGGTGGACTTGTTGGAGTTCTCATTGGCGTTTCGAACGGGTGATACATCTCCACTGTAAAGAAGCACATGAATGCTGCAGGTCATCAGAAACTTTCGAACGGCAGTTTCACATCTCGTTCTGGTTTTGCGGCCATACAACGCGCGAGGCGCGTGCGATATCTCTTTTTATGCAGATTCCACAGATATTTTACACATGTGACTGTTTTAAATCTTATTACACATTCAAAATTAAACAAACACAGTGCCTCATCCGCTGATGTATTGTCATTCGAAACATTCAGACCTTCAGATCCGTGAAAATGTTCCACAGCCCAGCACGCAATGTATCTAATAATTCAAATAGCATTTCGAAGCCAAACCAGCCTTAATAAATTCAACACCAAAGCTCTATTAAGTTAAACTGAAACACATTTTATATTTCTTTCAAAATAGCTCATCCTGTAAATCAAGCTGTTTCAAAACCAAACATCGCATTGGTCTTTGATATCACGGAGATCATCTGAGACTGTTAGCTGATGACTCATGAGTTCTGTTCCCTCTGTTTCTGAAAAATGATAATAATCTTTCCAACTACTCATTGTCATATTTAACATTAGTCCACAGCTCTTATAATTCATACCATGTTTCACTGTCTTTGCATGTGGTGATGCCCATTGAATAGCAGAGTCCATGGAAATAATATCAATGTATGTACTGTGGTAGGGTCAAAGTCAATATATGACAAATAAAACCTTTTAAATAGGGTGTAATATATTACCAGTGTAATATTTCACCAACATAACATCACTTCACACAGTAGTCTTATTTTAACCCTCACTCACTGTCACTACTGTTGAAATTAGACTCGGATAGACTGCTAGACAATCTGTTATCAATGTTTATATCAAAAATGTTGTTATGTCAGGGTTGTCATTATTATGCATATAAAACATCCAGAATATTTGAATGAATTGGTCAGGAGAATGGTAAAAGAAATACCAGCTTTCCGGATCGGAAAAACTGGGACTAGTGGAAAGTTTTGTGTTTTGTGTGCGGAAATAAGAAAGTGTAACATAAAAGCACAAGGCTTTTAATCACACTGTTTAATGAGGAGGAATTTGAATATCTGGGCCCTCACTTTGACTCTTCATTAATGTTTAATTATGCAGAGCGGTACAAAGACCAGACTGCCATTTGTGACTCAACATTTGTGTTTTGCTGTTAAATTAAACATTAATTTGAAAGCTACATAAAGACACAACTCAACTTTGAAGCGCTTTAGATAGCAGGGTTAATTATCTCCAATTTTCCACAACTCCTGAGATGGGTTTGAGGAAGAGAGTTATCGGCTTCCGAAAGAAAACAAAACCAAAGGGAAAAAAAGTGTAGGAAGATGTATTGCGTTTAATTCAATGATTCAGGCTGCATAGGCCAGATTAAAAATATTAAATGTAAAAAAAATAAATGTTTCACGAGCTGAAAATACAATTTCTATAACCTGCATTCTCCAGATTGCAATTTTAAATGAGTGAGCTATTACCACAAAGGATTAAATGGTCAGTCGATTTGATATAAACTGTGAGTAGAAACACAAGATCAAAAATGTTTTACAGCCGAAGTGCTGAACTTGTTAGAGCAAACAAATAATATAATATTGATAATGGACTATGAAACAAAATAATAATATACATGATATTAAATAATTAAAAAAATAGGCAGCTAATCAGAGATGAATAAATGCACAAGATGTAGGTCACACAGATACCATGTTTCCTATTTTAAAGATTGTTATTTTAGAATGTTTGTATTTTAAATTAGTTAAAAGTTTCTAACATACGTTATTCACAACAAGGTCATTTTAGTACTATAGCCAAAAAGTCTATTATTTGTCCTGAGGCGTAAATCGTATACTTTTGCTAAGAGAGTTGTTTTGCTCCTCTAATCTCTTTTGTAATCTGTTGTCTGAATCTCAAATCCTTCCGATCAGCCCATGATTATTACCAAATATACAGTATATTGCTTTGCTATGAATAGTGAAATTAATGCTCAATACAACGTAAGCAGCTTTATGCACTAAAGTCAAGCACTGCAAATACCTTTTGTCCAACTCTCGTGTACAGTGGTGCTAAGAGACAGACCACACGGCACGTGTGAAGATTCAGTAATAGATTCCAGATCAGAGTGACAAAGTGCTTGAGACTCCACGATGTCTATTATATACTTACGGTTTGCACAATTTACACTGCAAATGCATTAATACTAAATATTAAAAAATAATTAGCTAGTAAACAACGTGTAATCCAATAAATCTTAATTCACAAACATTTTAAGATAAATTTCCAGCTGTCACTTGTGAACATTTGTGCTTTCATTTTGCGATTTATTTATTTATTTTGAATGACATGAATTAAGTAACCATAAATTAGACTAAGTAATGCGACATAACGCAGAGTAATGCATTATACTCTAAAAGGGTTTATCTTCTGAACATCCACCGGGCCAAAAGTTCCCAGAGTTGAAAAAACACACAGAAACAGTTGGATGTTACTTTAGGTGACTGAAAAAGTAATTTATATCTCGTCCTATTTCTGTCAACCAAAGCCAAAGACAACATGACAATGACAACATTTAAACTACTTTCTGAAGGCCCAATCTTCTAGTTTTGTCATGTGCATTGTCCTAACATTGCTCACAAGTATCTAAACGCACTGTGTTTTAGTCAATTTGATGTCATTTGGATCAAGTATATTTTGATAGAAATGACAACAAGATTCCAGTGTTGTGGGCCGCGCTGCTGTGGCAGTTTGGCTGTTTACATGCACCACAGTGAGTGACAATCTAAACAACATTTTGTAATTAGACAATATATCACTTCATTAGCTCAATTCTATAAAGTGTCCTTTCAAGAGCCCAATGCTAAGCAATCCTTCCAGGCAAGCCACTCAAAGCATCAGATCCTTTCTCCTCACTGTTAAACCTGTCAGTCTATCATAATCGGCGGTAAACATGCCCCAAAGGTTCCTTGTACACGAGACGCTAGATCTGACAGTCCCTGGCAGAAGATCCTCATTTCCAAAGACAGTTTAGGAGATGACAAATGGACGCGAACCACATGCTATTCATCACAGTGCCTATAAACATCGCAATATACCACTGGACACATTCCAAACGGTATAAATTGGTCCATAATTGCTGCGTATTTTCTGCCCACTGTTTGAGAAAGAAGTTATTTATTTTCTTATATTTACATTGTCTGACTGACCAAATTGTTCAACTATGCCCTCAAATTTTGCTACATGGCTTAAGAACATACTATTATCCACTGTATCCAGTTCATAGATTATATAACACATCATACGTATTATACATTATGCTGTAGTACATATGATACATGTACATGCAAAGGAAAATGTCTATAAACTGAGATAAAAATTAACTTCAGGTGATGCTGATAAACCTTCACATTCTCCATTTTTTAATAGCACATATTTCATATTAGATTTAAATGAACCGCTGTGGGCAGGTGACACCATTAACAAAGTATAAAGCATAATAAAGTAACAGCTATGTTAAGACTTCCACACAGCTCATGCAAAAGGTTTTGTTTAGGTGTAACATGCTAAAATAGGGAACAAACTGTATCCCGTACGGATTTAATACGGAATGCTATTCTGTTCCATTAAAATGCAGAATGATTCTGTGCTATATGGGACATTTGGCAACCCTGATCAGCAATGAGCGGAACGGTTCAGTCTTATCTCTGCCGTCTCTCCAGCTTGACGCCATATGCCGTCATATGATATTACAATCAGCCTCAGATGTTTCCTCTTGATTCTCAAATGCTCATGCCAGGCACCTATTGTCAATAATGTGACACAGTTGTAAGGTCTTAGTCCAGTCACTTTCTTTGTAATGGGATTGCTGGATCTCATACTCTTTTTCACGTAGGTGACGCAAGCACAGATGTGATGGGATTCCGATTTCCATTGTCCGTCATTTATGTTTCCTGCTACGCTGCAATCTGATAGGCTGAGCAAGAAACGTCTTTGATACTCAGGATGATATTTGGGAAGATAATCCCTTTCCGTGGAATACTTAATATCGGAAAACAATGGAAAATGTTTTTTTTCTCACAGGTAAGATTTAAGGTTATGGTATAGAATTTATGAATACGTGTTTCAGTCTAAGCATGCCAATATATTGCAGCTACAGTATGTTTTCTTAAACTACAAAACTCTCAATGCTACTGCCTACATTTCAGAATGTCAACCTTCATGAAAGTTCATAAGTGACTGATATGGAACATTCTACATAGGCTGCAACCACATTAATAGTGCTTTGCTTGGGAGATACATTGCTTATTTAATTTCAAAACAGTTTTATATAAATTAACAATGTTTTATATAAATTAACGATGCTCTGATAAGCATAAAAATACATATACAAAATACAAACATGAATCTGCAATTATATTTTTTACTGCATTTGTCACAATGCAGTCTGATATTGCCTTTTCCACAAAGGATACAAACATAACTGCCTTAGAATTTGGCTAAAACAAGGGCACGGTCTCAGGAGGCAAACTCATTTTGTTGCTTGCATTTTGGAACAGCCTTTGCATTGGAAGGGCACCTACGATGCCCTCCGTAGGCAGCTCAGTAGATTTTGGAACAGAGTTTGTTGTTTCAGAGGTGGGAAGGCCTTCCTCTAAGAGAAATACAGTGCTAAGCAAAGCACTAAAGTTTCATCGGTGTGTGCGAGAAAACAGATCTAGTTTTGTGAGACCTTTGAAAGTGATAAATGCACATGACTCGGAGTTCATGACCCTTTAAAATGAATCAGAAAGGCAGTGTGAGTCAAACTGCTAAAAACAATAGCTTGGTGAGAATGTCTAACTAAGTGCACGTGATTCTTTTGTCAAGAATTAGTGTATCCTGACTTTTACTCATGAAGAGACATTAATACCTTGTTTTTTTAGTAACAATTTAGTAAGCAATGTCTCTATATATGTCTCACATATGCAGGTCCATGCACATCCTCCAAAATATATAGGCGTTTTTAATATGTTCATTTGCGAAAATGCTAAAGGCGTTTTTGACCAAAGGCAGCACCTTCAACAGGCTAAGTTTCAACCGATAAACACTGTAATCCGTGTATTAGCAGAGATACAAGGATCTTCACCAGCATTTAAGGTTAATATCGGAACTGACGGAAGCATGAAAGGAACGAAAGTGAACTTTAGATGCTTAAGACACTGATCAAAACCTCCAATAAAAGAATGTGAACTTGCTTAATCACAACTATCCCTCATCTGACACAAGTGTTTTGTCTTGCGCTAAGCCGAGCAGATCTTCAAGACCTCGGCTGAATGCCTCACAGATTGCAAATCTAACTCCACGCGCCGCTGAATTAACGACCCTACGCACTAATTTCTAATCCCGGTTGAGGTTGATTGACAGCGATGGCAGGCTACGAAATGGCTCGGTACCGTCATTACCAGCACTTTTTTCTGTGTGAGAGTTTGGGATTATTTAAGATTACTGTTTAATGCCTTTTTAATCTCTCCTGCCGAAAAAGATTTCTGGGCAAAATACTGGACAGCAAGTACAGTGTTGGCGATAAGACATTATAAGTGCGCGATGAGATCGAAAATCAGCTTTTTATTCGCCGTTTGCCTCGTGAAAGCTAACGCCGCTATCAATTTATTGATAAGCGCCGGCCGCCCCAAACCACCAGGCGAAAGATTATCTTTCTTTAGATAAGTCTTAATGAAAAGTCCTCACAACAAAAATGACTGGACAGCAATATCAGAGAATGCTATTGGATGTTAAAGGACTTAGAATCCTAAAAGATCTGCGCAAGCATTGGTGTGAAGATAAAAGACAAAGGGGGCTCATATTTTCTCGCTCATCTCTTGAGAAATACTTGAGGGATTTTAAGAGGTATGACACCAGTTCTGACAGACAATATCAAGTCCTTAAGAAGGGTCTGGTGAAAGCCCTGGCTGCTAAGCTCACTGAGCAATTGGATTTCACTGTAGTCTTTTCAATCCCTTGAGACTTCATAAATGTATTGAACAACTTGGTTAAGCTGTGACCTTACAAGTTGGAACTGAAAAAGAAGGGACAGATTATTAGAGCTGAAGCTACAGCCCAACTTATTAGAGGTGGGACCTTGTGACTCAAGTTCAAGATGTCTTGGAGATTCACGTCACAATGACAGATCCGTCTCATTATTGCTCTTTTTTTAGATTAATAAGACACTATTCGTCTGTTGTCTCACACACAGAAATTGAATAAATACCTCAGTTCAATATTAGATGAATACGGAATGAATTTAGGCCCTGTGTACTTTTATCAGCTGTCTTACCTGAATCACATTCTTTCGGCTGGATTTTTCTGTCGTCCACTCGATAACAGCGCCACACAAATCCACACCATCTGTTTTAAAACCAGGTTTCTGAGAAGAAAGAACAATTACATAAACAATTTTACAGGGCTGATGCTAAAGTTCACGG